>JACEIK010001711.1:16953-30282 GCA_018107945.1 Datura stramonium | reverse complement strand
GGATCAATTATTAAGTCCAATATATATGAGTTTTAATTAATGCTTCAATTTTATTGGGCTAATTCATTAATTTGAGATACAAATGATGAACCTATTTTACTGAGTCCAAGATGTCATCTTATTCTAAAAGCTCAAATTGGTGTCACGTGTCAAATGACGTGTCACGCCAAATTAAATAAAAGAGCCAACAGAGTCATGCCCCAAGTCAAATAAAAGAGCCAATATGATCATGCTACAACATGCCTAGTCAAATCAAAGGCCAATAAAAATGTGTTACATGTACAAGTGACATGTTCCGACCAATCATATATCACCAAATCAACTTAAATTTAATTGGTTGAAAGAAGTTCGTCCTTATTACAACTCTTCCATCTTAAGACTCTAAATTGGGAACTCATAACCAGAATTCTAACAAGACGCCAGAGAGCTTGTTGAGCAAAACGCCACAAATTATATTCGAAAAGAAGAATTAAGGGATTCATAGAGACTGTAACCATTATATTTAAATTAAAATACAATGATTATTACAATATCTTTTTATCTTAAAATTTTATTATTTACGGTATTCTTATGCAAGAGGTATGCCGAACTCTGCTACCAAAAGCCAGATGTTCGTGTTGCTACCTTTTTAATTTATTTTTCAAAACATTTTTCGTCTTGTATGTGAAATTATTTAAGTATTCAATAATTCCATAACCAGAAGCCTGGATAAATGAGATGTACATTCTGTTTTAGGAATATTTGTGTCATTTTGTGCATCACATAAATGATATACCTCTACTATACCATTAGAGGTCGGTTGGTTGGGAAACATGTTATCCCAACTAATCGTGGGATAAATTCATCTTAAAATTAATCCCCCGAGACTATTTGTCCCTTATCCCTCGTACCAAACGATCTGTTAGAGTGTTCTTCTGACTCAATTGTTATGACCAAATTCTTGTTTTTTGACAAGCATTGTGCAGTTCCAAATGATCTGGTTTCAGGACAAATGATTTCAATATACAACTTTTTTCATAATGCTGAACCACAGATGATACATAAAAATGCTCATGTTAGCTATCATTTGTCACACACACACAAAAAAAAACACTTTAGACAAATAATGACGTGGTTAGTGAATTGCTCTCCATTCACAAAACTTACTCTGTTGGTCCCAGAGTTCACTTACACCGATTCATCAGCACGATTTCCATCGCGGCCATCTGCATTTTCTTTGCCTAGCTTTGATTTCGACAGAGACAATGGAGATTGTCTGGAGGATGTTTTAGATGACTGCTGCTGCTGCTGTGAATGCAAGTTAAGGTAAGTGTAGAAAGACATCCCCACAAGAGCTGTAATTGCTCCCAGTATGCTAGTTGGACCTGGATTTGAACCAAAGAGAAGATAACCCCCAAGAAGAATGACACAGGTTTTAAACTGTCCAAGTACTACATGAGTTGTTGCAGATGTTGCCCTATAGTAAAAACAAAGTAAAAAGAAGACACATAATCAGTAGCAATTTGCAAAGGACTAGGCAATGCATATCAAGAGATGAAATTTAACTTCTTTAAGACCCGAAAGAAGTCATTGGAAGGGCAAACTCCAACAATTTTTCATTGTACCAAGCAAGCACAAAGACATAATACTACTTAACACTATTTATTAAGTAGTTCTATCCAGTTGTAAGATGGCTCTACAGTCAACATGACTTCATTTACTACTTACAGCAAATTTTAAGCCAGAACTGGCGCAATTGTCTAATATTCGGTACCTGATATGACCTTTGGGAGCTGAGATTCTGAAAGACAAAAGGTTTGATCCACCAACCATTTTAAAAGGCGAAAGACTTGCAACCCTCAGCCTTTGGTCTCTTACTTGTTTTTCACTTGGGGCTAACGAATTGGAGGGCATGAGGTTCACGAGGAGAGAACCAGGGATATTGTGGGATAATATACAAAGACGCTGCTTACACAATGTGGGAAGAATGCAACATTACATGGCAAAATCACATAGCATGTGACGAAATGCTTGAGTGTATATGTTTTACTAATTAATTTGGCTTCTTTCGTTAATTTGCTTCTCCAAACATAGATACTAATGAGATAAGTAGGAAAAGAAAACCCCAAATCGTCAGACAAAACAAAAGACAAGTTCAGAAGGACAAGGACAAGGTTAAAGAACTCAGAACTAAGGAAACCAGGTGAAAGCAGAAGCTTATAAATGCTCCAAAGCACATACCCAAGTGCTAGAGCACCTGACCACTGAAGCAAGAAACCAAGAACAGCCGAGGCACCAATGATTGTTGAGTTGTAAAAGTTCCAATTAAATGAAAGGACACCTGGAGGATCAAGTGATGGCATCAACATCACCAGAAAGAACAATGTAATTGGTGTGGTCTTCCACATTAGCCTGTGACCAAAATTGCAAATTTGAGGTTAGGTGCTATAAATGTAATATAAACTACGATGAACTGATTAAAAATTAAAAAGATAAAAGAAGCAAATTATTCACAATAGTTTAGGAGCATACGCCAGGGCAGTCCAATTCTCCTGCTGCTGGAGATTGGACCAAAGAATTTTGTTAACTGCACTTGGTACTATCCATGCTACTGCAATGCAAGCACCAAAGAAGTGAAACTGCAAATCTGTCACCGTAGCAACAGCAACACCTACTGATACAACAGTGAGTGCAAGCACCTGAAACATACCAGGGTAAGGATCATTTTTCATATCAAGGGAGATGCAGACCAAACAGAAATCATTGGGTTGGACAAACTGACCATAGAAATCAGTTATCATGAAAGGCTTACCTAATATTAAATGACAAGTAGAGTTCTGTCTTCTGAAAGCAGGATAAACTAGCAGTTTAAGCATATATCTATAGGTTACAAAACCAAGCAGGTAAATAGATGTGTTGAGCCATGAGCTATGCTATATTTGTTGAGCCGTAGTACACATGAAGTATTGATGATTAACAAACATGATGCAAGAACCAGATATTAAACAAGTCTTAAATATGGACTAGTAGTGTTTATGACAAATAACTACTGAAGAACTACTGCGAAAGCTGGATTACAGATGTACACTGAAGGAACCAAGTCCTTCAAACTAGACGGGAGAAGACTGTTGATCAGGCGCAAAGCAGATTCCAAGTGCATGAAGGATTTCTTGAGGGATCGGAATATGGCTAATCACATGGATCAAGGAACAAAAAATCAAGATGGAAATATTATCATATTTGAATATATGGAAAGAGTTTTTGAAATAGGAAAAAACAAGAGAGGTCGACGCGTGAATCGGAAACCAAGTTAAACTTGGATTAGGTTCTTGAATTCTTGAACTTTTTCTTGTTTGGATTTGGAGAACAAGAAGCCGTCATTCCTAGTCCTATATAAATCATTACATTGATGTTGCTGAAGAAGAGGAAAACAGAAGACGAGACTTCAAAGAGAGAAAATATTCATAGTGTCTTCGTGAGAGAGTGTCAACTAGAAACGTGAGGAAGAACTTGTTTTTATCAAGATTTATGCTTATAGCTTTTAGTTGTCTAGCTTGATTCTTTGAGCTTAAATTGTAACCTTTTACATTCATAGAGAATTTATATTAGGTGTTTGTTTTTTGAGTTGTAAAAGCTTTCAAGATTGACATAGAATCTTGAAAGGGGCAATTGCAACTAGGAAAGGGTGTAAGGTATTAGAATTAGCCCCTTTGGTTTGTAAACATAAAAATTGCTCAAGTTTTAGTAGAGATTTGAGGGAAAAGCCTACTGGAATAGGTTGTGGTTTTTCTCTCCCAAGAGCAAAGAGTTTTCCATGTAAAAACCTTGTGTTGATTATTATTCCGCATTTACTTCTTGATTAGTTGCTGAAGAAGTTTCTTCAGTACATAGTTGGCCGCATAAAATACAAGATGACACACATCTCTGTCTCAACTTGTGCTAGACTAGGATCTTCTTTGATGGTTGTTTTTGCCTATCTTTTCTTTGATGAAAATATAACATCAAAAACAAGTCTCACCTAGCAGCCTATCTCATCTATTCTAAAATAGTAGTCTAAGCATTTAAATGAAATCTTACTCACACATACCAACACAGCTCAATATGACATGTTCTCAGGTAAAGGAGGGGTGATGTATTGTACTTTTTCTGATTAATTTGGGCTACTTAAGGACCATACAGCACACAGACACAAAAATGGATGAATTTGTTTACTAACATAATAGAAAAACGTTGATAAATGGTATCTGAACTGAGATGTTGACAATTATTATATAATGCTGAAGGATGGTATTATTTATTTATTATTATTATTATTATTTAATAATTGGATTAGGATTCGAATCCAGGTGGAGGGGTTTTTCTTGGTTGAATACAGAAAATAAGCTGACATTACGGTCACAACCTTCACCTCATCGCTACAGCAGCCCTCGAAATTAAGTAAATAGGTAAATAGTATTTACGGTAGTCATGTAATGGTAATAATTAGGGAATGATTTGATATACTGAAAGATGACCTTTATGTTCAGCATTTACAATGCACTTTACTTTTTGTGTCGCCATTAGTCGATCATTTGAATTATAATGTCACATTTAACAAATTCATGTGAGTTATACAGGACCCCACCACGAAGAAGCTGATTGGAGGGGGTGACATCGAGATGGACTTTACTATTTCTGGAATGTTCCATGAATCCAGGCTATGAAGGTGGCAGTTGTGGATTGGTTCGAGTTGGCACAAGCGACTGGGACATCCTTATGTACAAGTGAAAGTTAATTTCTGCTTTACGACTAAAGAAAAAAGTGAAAAATTAGATGATACCGTTGGGAGGAGGCTTGGCACGCTGGAAGGATCTTCTTAAAAAACTTACTACGGCTTAGCACGCTAAGATTGGAGGTCAAATCATTCCATAAAGAGTGGAAGGAATAATGATTTTCTCTATTCACCAAAGTTGAAGAACCCAAATCAATTTTAAACGAGACAAACAAAAAAAGAGGAAAGACCACTCAATAAATGAAATTACCAAAAGATTTTTCTTTGAATTGTTTGAAAGTTATCCAACTTGAGTTATGAGAGTACGAATGGAGACTGTGATGTTTGCCAAAGGACATTTTTGAATTGATTCACTATGATTTGTGGGGACCTTATAGGACTCCTTCACCTTGTGGTGCTTCATATTTTTTAATTATTGTGGATCATTGGTCTCGGACAGTGTGAATTTATTTGTTGATTGACAAGAAAGAAGTGCCACAAGTTTTGAGAAACTCTTTGCTATGGTAAATTGTCAGTTTTTTGAGCAGGTGAAGATAGTTAGAAGTGATAATGAAACTGAATTCACGAGTATGAAAAATTTTCTCTGAGCATGGAATTCTTTTTCTGACATCTTGCAAGGGAACTCCTCAACAGGATGGAGGGTTGAAAGGAAACATCGTCATATTCTAAATGCGGCACGAGGATTGAGGCTTCAAGGTCACCTTCAAATACAGTTTTGGGAAGAATGTATTTTGACCGCAGGGATCAGACACCATACTCCATGTTGAATGGAAAAAAAACTCTATGAAGCTTTACATGGAAACACATCATGGTATGAACATTTAAGAGTGTTAGGATCATTGTGTTATGCACACAAAATAGAGAGAACGAGAGACAAGTTTGAAAGTCGGAGTTGTAGGTGTATCTTTGTAGGATATCCCTATGGCAAAAAGGGGTGGAAGTTGTATCATCCGGAGAATAAGGAATACTTTGTCTCAAGAGATGTGGACTTCTATGAGACTAAGTTCCCTATTTCCTCTGAACCGATTGAAAACAAGGAGTCCTTGAATATAGCAATTATATTGGTTGGGGGGGGGAATTTGGGACTGGTCGAGTCAACGAAAACCGAACAAAATCCTGTCTGGAGGAAGAACTTGTGGATGATGTCCGGACTGGAAGGCTGGAGAGGAACACATTAAAGAAGTTCGGACAGAGAATATTTGGAATGACAATGTCTGGACATAGAAAGTTCAGACTAAATCCTGAACAGAGGATCAGATGGGTCGAGGTAAACATCAGAAGCAGGAGTCAGTTAAATTGCGAGATTGTTACTGAAATGGTCCGAAAACAAAGTCCATCAGATTACACACCCCTCCGCAACAGACTTCAAGTGCATCTATGTGACTTGTGATAATTTTTCTTTGCGATGTAGGAATTTTCTTGTAGCTAATAACCACCGAGAGTGAATCGAAGAGTTTCTTCGCAGCCATGAAAGACGATCGATGGAGGAAAGCAATGCAACAAAGATTCAAGCACTGGAGAATAATAAAACATGGGAAATAGAGACATTGTCTCCAAATAAGAAGGCACTTGGGTGTCGATGGGTTTACAAGATCAAGTATCACTCGAATGATACAATTGAGTGGTACAAGGCAAGGTTGGTTATCTTTGGCAACCATCAAGTGTAAGGAGTTGATTATAATAAAACGTTCGCTCCGATTTCTAAGATGGTCACAGTTTGGACAATCTTGGTTGTTACTGCAACACAGAACTGGGAATTGCATTAGATGAATGTGCATAATGCCTTTTTGCACGGTGATATTGAGGAAGAAGTAAATATGAAGTTGCCACCAGGATTCTAGATTGACTCTCTGGGTAAGGTATGTAGGCTCTGAAAATCTTTGTCTAGGTTAAAACAAGCACCACTAGTGTTGGTTTGTGAAGCTGTTTAATGCTTTGACTAAGTATGGTTTTGAATAATCATACTTGGATTATTCGCTTTTTACCTTGCACCGGGTAACATGCAGATTAATATACTGATTTATGTGGACGACTTGATTATATTCGGAAATGAGCAAAATGTCATTGAAAAATTTAAAGACTATCTATATCGGTGCTTTCACATAAAGGATTTGGGTACTTTTGATGTATTTTTTTGGCATTGAGTTTGCTAGGGGTCCTACCGGAGTCTTTTTGTGCCAATGGAAGTATGACTTCGATATCATCTCTAAGGACGGATTGCTAGGAGCTAAACCAATTGGCACCACCTGTAACACTCCATATAATATAAGCAGTAAACCCGTACTTTCGAGATAGGGATAAGAGTGCTTAATACCATAAGAAGGATGTGTTATAAGGTATTCAAATTACTCAATGATCGTATGTTAAGATTTGAAGTCACACAAGTTGTAAAACAAAAATTTGGATCAAATGTCTCGGAGTTTTCCTCCTCCATCAATATAAAGAGTTAGGAGGTCTACTACCTATCAAATTAAAGGTCTATGAGTCTAATTTTCAACACACTAAACCGTTCACTGATATGACTTTAGAATAGAGATATATTCGTATTTTCGCAAGACTGCGCAAGCAGGCACGTGGAGGGGGGCCCCATGTCGGCGAAAATATATATTTTTAGATTGGGGTATATTTCATTACCCAAAACAGATCCTTGAAACTTCAGCTCGTCTCCCTCTATGGTTTCAAGGTCCATTGAAATTCATCCAAAATCAAGGCATAAGTTGAGGTTGTCGTGGAGAGCGACTAGCATGCGTTTGTTTTATCAATTTTGGCTCTGATTGCTAGATTTTTGAAGATGCAGATTGTGGATAAGCCTACTCTTAGATTTTTCTTCCTTGTATATTGTAAGGGTTCCTAGCCCTCCATCCATCATTAATTCGAAGGTTATACACTATATATTAAAACGACTACCAACATTGGAAATTCTTTCCATTGTGGACTGTTTTAGGTGGTTGTGAAGTTGTAGAACGTTGTGATTATTGTGTTGTAGTAGAGAATTGATCGAGAATAGTTGAGATATTGAATTGCTTACGAGGTACGTTAAGGCTAAACCGTCTTCAACAAGTTCTCTTTGTCGTATAGTTGATACGACTTGTTATTTATCATTGTAGTACCCTTGGCCGGGTTAATTATTATGGGTTGACTGCTGGAATTGTACATATAGACGTGTATAAGCTTCCCTTGTCGGGATTAGCCTTGTTTAGTTGTTGCCTCGTATTAAAAGCGACATAAAAATCTTCTCGTCATATTGTTGTCGCTTAGTTGGTTATTAATAGTTTGTTGCTTTGCTAATGCCTTAAGGGCTTTGTAATTAGCTACTTAGCATTTCATGTTGATATTGGCTGCGTAACAATTAGTTTGGCGTAAAAACTACGTGATTGTAACGCCTTTAAACTACATAGCTCGCCTATGGGCCTTTGGTGTATCTTGACGCCTATAGAGCTAAAGTATTAGAGTTGTAGTTCTATCTTCGGAATTAATAGTGTTGTGGTGCCTATTGAGTTGTGGTGAGCTGTAGGGTATTCCACCTTCTTATTAGCGATCTTATAATTTGATACAACGTAAAAATTATCATGCAGGTCGCTTAGAAAGCCACACTACTTGCTGATAAATTCATGACCTGCAGGGGACTCTAGAAATCCATATATTGTATCGGTGTGGTACCCGCTCCCACTCATCTGCTCGTCCGAATGCTCCTCTCAGACACGAGCCACTCATATCACAACTGCTTTGTCCGGATGCTCACCTCGGGCACAGGCCACTCATCTCAGAAAAATGGTGTGGAGATTGTGTGATGCATTCATTGGCTATCTTGTCAGCTATTAGTAATTGGACCTATGCCGTCGAGCCATACATATATAGGTGCCATTTTACAGGTTGCCTAGAAGGGCTATTAATAAAGCCTATCTTGCCTATGGGGCTATACTATGCTTATAAGAGCTATTAAACATCTAGAAAAACTACTGAGGCCTGCAAACCATATTAAAGTCTATTCACTTATGGACTTCCTTTATATATAAGTTGGCATTACTAACCCTCAGTAGAGCCTTGTGTGCTCGACAAAGCAACAAACTATCAATAGCCAACTAAGCAATGACAATCTAGACAAAAAGATTCTTATGTCGCTTTTAACACGAGACAACAGCTAAACAAGGCTAATCTTGACAAGGAAAGCTTACATATGTCTATATGTACGATCCTAGCAGTCAACCCACAATAATTAACATGGTTAAGAGTACTACAACAATAAATAACAAGTCATATCAACTATACTACAAAGGGAACTTGCCGAAAACGGTTTAGCCTTAACATATCTTGTAAACAATTCAATATCTCAACTATTCTCAATCAATTCTTCAATTCTCTACTGCAGTACAATAATCACAATGTTCTACAACTTTACAGCCACCTAAAACAATCCCCAATGCAACAAACAGAAATAATTTGACGTCGATAGTCGTTTTAATATATAATGTATAACCTTCGAATTAACGATGAAGGGTGGGCTAGGAACCCAGCAAGAACAACCCAAGAGCAACCTTATCCACAATTTTCCTCTTCGGAAATCTAGCAATTGGAGGCGAAATCGACGAAACAAATATGTGCTAGTCACTCTCCACGACAACCCCAACTTATGCCTTGATTTTGGAAGAATTTTGACGGTGAAATCACCTTCAATAGACCTTGGAACCTTAACGGGAGACGAGCTGAAGTTTCAAGGATCTGTTTTGGATAATAATATATAACCCAAGTCTAAAAATATATATTTCCGCCTATATGGGGCCTGCCTCCACCTGCCTGCTTGCGCAATCTCGCGAAAATGTGAATATCTCTCTATCCTAAAGTACATTAGAAACTAAACTCATAGACCTTTAATTTGATAGAGTAATAGGCCTCCTAAATTTCAGAGAATTTCTAAAAGTAATTTGCGATAACTTTTGCCGATTTTTGTTTTACAACTTGCGTGACTTTAAATCTTAACATATGACCATTGAGTGATTTGAATACCTCATAACATATCCTTCTTATGATATTAAACACTCTTAGTCCTATCTCAAAAAGTACAGGTTTATTGCTTAAATTATATGGGTTGTTACATCCCTTAGAACATAATCATCGGTTGGCATTGGGAGGTGGCTCAAACCTTTTGGATTCGGAGCGATACCGTCAATTGGTTAGTCGCCTTATCTATCTATCTATGTTTCACCAGACCTGAGTTGTCATACTGCATGCACACGTTATCTCACTTGATGCAACACCTAAAGAAGGCGCTTTGGGATGCGGCCCCAAGGGTAGTACATTATTTGAAGAACCCAGTTCAAGGAATAGTAATGCAAAGGGATTGTGACCTCCGGTTGTACAAATTGTGTGATTCAGATAGGGCAGGATACCCATTGACCCAGAGATCACTTACCAGGTGGTTTATTATACTTAGAAATTTGCCTATGTCATGGAAGACCAAAAAGCAGCTCATAGTCTCTCTCTTCCGTAGAAGCAAAGTGTTGGTCGATGGCTATAACTGGTTGTGAATTGAAATGGTTGAAAGATATCTTGAACAGTTTGGGCATGGAATGTGAGTATCCGGTTAATGTGTGTTGTGCCAGTCAGGCGGTGCTATATATTGCACGGAATCTGGTGTTTCATGAACGAACCATGCACATTAAAGTGGATTCTCACTATGTCCAGGATGAGTTGTTGGCTGGTCGTATATCTTCGGTCTATGTTCCCACAAATGAACAATCGGTTGATATTTTTACAAAGGCGTTGGGAAGGTTGCAGTATGAACATCTACTTGACATGTTGGGCGTTTAGTATCCTCATGCTCCAACTTGAGGGGGGTAATGAAGTAAATATGGTAAATTGTATTTATGGTAGTTATGTAATTGTAAAATTAGGAAAAGAAATTATTGTAGTCCTATTGGGACAGGGAAGCAATAATTTTAGTCCTATTCGGACGGGGAAGCAATTATGTAGTCCTATTCGGACAAGGAAGTCATGCCTAGGTTATAAGAAGGAGGCCATATACTAGACCCTGCATCCATCAATTTTTAGGAGCTGGGTTGTGATAATTATTATGGAAAGTGTTAATGAAATATTTCCTACTGGAATTTCATTTGCAAGATTGTACAGCTCTGAAGAGGACTGGCACCCCCGTGGTGCCCTGCCTACATCAATAAAACTTTTTTCAATAGAGAAATCAAATAGAAACAAAGAATTGTATGTATGAGATTTGGCAGCGTTAGGCATGCACAAGATGGAGGCCAGACCTCAAAACCATGATAGAGTAACTGTAACAGCAAATCAAAGTAAAAGGTAGGAAATTTTCCCAAGAATATTAATGGCATATGGAAAGAAAAACAATGCATAAAGCAACTAAACCTAGCTCTCCACTAGGCTACCAACATACACTATATATTAGCAGTAAGACACATTTACCTTCAGGAAAGAAATTTTCTTCCGAAAGAGAACAAATTCAGCTAAAACGATAGCTGGTGTAACTGCAATCTTTGCCATCTGGTAAAATCCTACACTGGAAGTATATTGTGCTTGTTATCTATCAAGAAACAAGACATCTTAAGATTTCAGACGAGGAAAAGATTACAAGGCAGCGGAGAAGGTCACATAGGTCTCACCTATTATACTTCAAACTCACATTTGCAAGCCCGGTAGAAAGTGACATGACTATACCAAGAGACAACAACGATGAATATTTTGTTGATTTTGATGGCGTAGACAAGGAAAGGATGGAGAGAGCATTAAGAATAGCCATTATCAACCAGCTACAGACATAATGTAGGAAAGAGAGGAAAATTGGATAATTAAATCCAACTGTAACAAGAACCTGGAAGGGAAAAGAGGATAGCAAATGTTACGATCTCTAAAAGATGTAATATCTACTTCCAGTTAGATTAAGGCTAAGTAGACTGACCAATTTGTTCATCAAGATAATACTAACAGAAACAAAAAAATTGAATGTCAAAGCAACAGTAGGCCCCCATAAAGTAGTTTGTTGACGCTTTCCACCTCCAAATGCTCGTAACTTGCTAAACAAAGAGGCCCGTACCTCCTCCAATGCTCTTCCTGCAATCAATAAAAAGGAACATAGAAAACCTTTTCTTCTGTATGAATCAATATTATTGCATTTCAAATCCTTCTCCATACCTCCCAGATCGTTGAACAATGGACTAGACCATCAACATCAAATATCTTGTAGAAAGAGGTTATGTATTTCATAAAGTATAGCATTTTAAGTGCAGAGGAAAACCATTCATAAGTATTAGAACAGTTAGCTCAATTGAAGAATTTGTGAGTACAGTGACTTGACAGGAGCAAAGCTGAGGTTATGAAATAGTCTTTTTTACTACTTGTTCCATTAGAGTAAAAACCCACAGCAAACTGGGAGAATATGTTTTCTGATATATTTCTTTTAAATTTTTGACAGATGGTCCTTCAATTTGCGGATCAATAAATGCTCACTTTCTATTATAGGAGACACCAGCTTAGGCACTTCATTGGTCTATGCTTCAAAGTTCAAACTGAATTACTTATCCAATAACAGAATCAAGTAGCATAGGACAAATATAAGTCCAAAATGCCTTTCTAGTTTACATAAATTTACGCTAAAATAGTGATGATATTGTAGAGCACAAAGAGCTTAAGTAAAGTGAGTTTTTTCTATGAAGCAAGGTAAATACAAAACTGAATGCACAGTAGCAAGAGACAAGTACTACTTGAGTGAATTTTTTGAAGAAGAGCATGAAAAGCACAGTTGGGCAAAAGAGTATAGGTACCAGCAACACAAGAAAACAACATAAAACAACTAATATAAGCAGAACAAGAAAGTAACAAAAAGAGTTTTTATAAGGCAACATGAAAAAATATTCACTCTTCATCAAGGGAATATAAGATATCAATATTATCAATGCAAATTCATGCACTACATCACAATTAATTTGCTTTTTCTCATGCAGAACATCTGAATAGCCGATAAGTTTTATTTCTTCAGGAGGCCATCACATTATCAGTCAGGAAATTTTTGAAAAGGGCAAGATTTGCCACTATGATGCCGCGACCTATCACTCCTCTTTATTCTGCAGTATGAACTGCCTTCAGAATGGTAAATAGACCACACCTCAAACAAAATAGGCACCGGAATATTAAAATGAATTATTTAATTGCAGATTCTTATTGACAATTGATTTTTATGAACCGTTGATGTCATTCATCAATAGCAGAAGCTTGTCTGTGCTTTATAAAATAGAAAAAATATAGCCCCTTGATTCATAGCAACTAATGTTTGAACTTTGCCTCCAATGCTAGCACCATCTTAAACTCTAGTCCATCTATAGTAACCACAAGTAAACTTACCCAGAGACCAGTCGAGATTCAAAGGAAATTGGCATCATCAATGCACTCTTTGAGTCTCTTTTACCTCTTGGCCCCTGATTAAGTTGAACTTTCAAAATCCTAAATAACCAAATAGCAAAAGGAATAAGGTTTACTAAACCACCATAAAATGTTGCCATTTTTTCCTTCTTCCTCTCTCTCCCTCACTCTAAACCACCATAAAATGTCTCCCTTCA
>JACEIK010001710.1:242332-256352 GCA_018107945.1 Datura stramonium | reverse complement strand
ATATTGGCCCAAGTCATGTTAAATAAAGTTTTTCTCTTATGATCATGATTACGATTATATTACGAATGTTTTGAAAACCTTGAGCCTTATGTTATGTTACGATGCTTATGATATGAGCATGAGGTCCTACTCTTTTGATCATTTATGAGATTTTATATATTTTAAATATCCATTTTACTTACCTTGCATACTCAGTACATTCCAAGTACTGACCGCATACTTTCTATGTTGTATCATTTCATGATACAGGACCTGGCTCTCAGGCTCACTCTCCTCAGTAGTGTTTCAGAGATTTCTATCAGCATACTTAGTGAGTCCTCATGTTCCGAGGGCCATATGATTAGACTCTATGATTTTCTTTCAGTTTCAAATATATTGGGTTAGTTGGGGAGTTGTCCCATCAACCCGTCTTTCATGATTAGAGGCTTTTCAAACTACTAGTTTTATTCAGCCGTCGTGTATGGATTATATGTTGTCCTTGCTCCATATTTATATCAAGTTTACATTTTCTCAAATTAAGTCTTCCGCTTATGTGATGGTGTTAGATGTATTCTCATGTCATGGGTTGACTTGGGGTCCCTCGGAGCTCCTTGTCCCATGTATATGATCCGGGTGTACGTTCGGGTCATGACAACTAAGTACAACTCTCAGCTGAAATCCTAAATATACCTAACTGATTTGATTAGCTCGAAACTGAGGTCCTAAGATAAGTCAGAACTACTTCTCTAGAAGTATCCTAAGATCCTGAAGGACTTGATAGCTGCAAATACTAATAATACTGATAGTAGGGACATTACTGAGTATACAAAAATGTTAATTGTACTGTAAATCATAAGACATAAATCATGTTTATTTTCGAAAGATTATGCTGCTCCATTATATTGTTAAATAGTAAAGTTAAATATCAAATTCATGTCAAAATGTTAAGAATCTAATGGAATTTTTACCAATTGAAAACAATATCTTAGTTATGACATAATACTAGTCATGGAAGCTTGAAACATTGAGAAGCTAGGGAGTTTCAATAGCTAGAAAAGAGCCCTAGGTCATGATTTCTAAAATTTAAAGGCTAAGGTTACTGAAAAGCTTGGGACACAAGGGTGAAAGGAAACCCTTATTGAAATCCCACATATCTGGAGAAGAAATCCCATGGAAGAAGCTTGAAATTCTGATACAAAGTAGGAGCCCTAGTTCTTGGCTTGAGGGGAAAGCTCTAAAATCTGCGATTGATATTCTGAGAGTCTATGTGGGGAATGAGGGAGGAGAACCTTTTAGCCCCTCCAAATCCTTTGAAAATATGTTTGTAACGATGTAGTTTAGGACTTATAAGAGTGGGAATATACAAAAATATAGCTAGAGGAACCATCCCTTGACGGGACAGGTGACGGTCCGTTGTCTGATTGACAGATGTCAACTCCACCGTCAGATGGATGATGGGCCGTCACTTCTTCCGTCACCCATGCACCAGGTATACAATATCTAACCTTTTTATACAAGAAACCACATTGGGATCTGGGGTGTTACAATATCTCTCTCTTGAGAACATTCGTCCTCAATAAAGGCTAACTAAGCTGAACAAATTAGGGAAAGAGCCGCAATCCCAACTTAAAATCTAAAGAATAAAAACTGACGGAATGACTGACCCCGAGCTGAGATATATTGCTAAACTGAATTTCTAAAGTACACACACATGCTATGACATGAAATGTCATGACCCGAGTTGGGACCCCGGACCGAGACACGGAACCTAGAACCGTGAATGGCTCGAAGTCGACCCATGGCATGAACATAGCAACTAAAGAGAATATATCAAAGGGGAAACTTATAACTTAAACATGAATAAGTGAAAGTATAAATAACATAATGATCATAAATGGTTCAACACTCGATAAAGCTAAAAGTCTACATAATATCTGATAAGCCTTTAAACTATTTGATGAGCTGATGGGACAACACCCCCAACTAGCTCGCTAAAGTCTAAAGCTAAAATAGCATAATCAAACACTAAACTAAATGTATTCGGAAGATGAGGATTTACCATGATGGAAACTGAGATGGATTGCAGGGGAGAGATGGATTAATGGAAAAACTGACTCTGATTGCTCGGACCTGTATCATGAAATGATATAGCATAGAGTATGCGGTCAGTACTTGGAATGTACTGAGTATATAAGGTGAGTAAAAAATGCTGAGTAAATGTTAATTGAAATCATGCATATAAATATAAATCAATATATCATAAGAGTAAGGACTGCATGCTGAAATCTGAATATGAGACATATATAGTAATAAACTGAGTATCATATCTTAATAGAATGACTCAATGTTCTAAAAATAGAAATCATATGACTTGTCATAGCTGAAATTATAAGAAAAAGCTTATAAACTGATCATTGGGTCAAACCTGCTATAAAACATAATATCATGTCATGAACATGAATAACTAAAATCATGAGAAATAATGGAAAATTTGTCATAACCGACACTATCATGATATGACTTACATGATGCCTCAACTATCAAACTCAAGTGGGTATAGCCGTCCAAAACATCGCCAGGGCTAAGGACGATATCATGATATTGATATCAAGCTGAAGGCCCTGGTGGGTGGGGAAACTCTCAAGGGAGGTCCCAATGTAAATATATAAACCTACATTGGTGTGTAGTTCTGAGACCCGGGGTTTACCTGAACCCCTGGTCTACTTGGTGCTAGACACTACTCCCAAAAACATGCATAGTTCTCCCATCGTTTTTTAACGAAGCTAAAATCATAATTACATGCATAGTTTGAAATCTAAACATAGGGATTCCTGACTCCAAACATACCATAAGCTGAATTAGGAGTATTGACTCCAAATCATATGGTAAGCTGATCTTATAAAACTAAGCTGAATCATTTAAACATACTTGTGTTGGCTTTTCCAAATTTTAAAATCATGCATACTTGAAATAAACTTCATAAGTCAAAATTATAGATTCATACATGGGTAATTTATAAACATGCATTCATGCTAGATATCTCATCATACTTGAAATCATGAACCATAAACTTAACTTTTCATAAAATTTGCATAATAAGGCATAATTTCTAAAACTTGAAATCCTGAACTTATAATCAATCTGTGTATAAATTCTGCCCATAAATCTTAAAACATACTTTGGAACATGAGGGGAATTGCCTATAGACATATCATAGAGAATTTCATAAAATTGGGTTAAGACCCTATAAGACCATATACTTGAATTTGACCTTGAATTCATGAACTTGAGGAGAAATTTGGGCATGAGAGTGAAAGGAAACTCTCATTCATATCCTTAAATACTTGGATAAACTGATTCTCAACTTATCCTTTAAAGCCCAAGAGAATTGGGGAAGAATTGAAAGAAATTCTAAATTGATCTTTCAAGAGAATTCAAAGCTTTGCATGCATGGGAAAACCTAATGACTTTATATAGGCTAAACCCTTTTAAAATACTCCTTTCATGGCTTAAAACGACATAGTTTAGGACTTAGAATTTATGAGAATACCCTTAATAATTTTGCAATAAAAATGGCACTGTCAAATGCCATGAGCTATACCACAGGTGGTACCATAAAACAATGACCCGTCGTTTCCTCCTGTTGCCAGACCTGCCTTAATCCCCCATTCTTTGATCTTCAAATGATGTCTAAATAGGAAGAGTCATTATTCGTCACAACGACTCATCACTTTCCCTTGTTGTCACCACTGACTTCCTGCATATTTTTCTGAATCCTCCCAATGAACCCAAACAACGAGTCGTACCTTGTGACGACGGGTCATTGGACCCATCCGTTACTACTGCTTTCAACTCCTCTGCTCCTTTCCAAGATTACAAGCCACAACTCATTATTCCCTACAACGAGTCGTATGACGACTTGTACCATCCAACCTTGACACCCCAGAAACAAACAACGGCTCCAGACCACGACCCATTACATCAACCAATGGGTCGTACCTTGACTTATTAGTCCTATACCTGCCAACTAAAAATTTACCATGACTCAAATAAATGACCCGTTACTCCTTCCCCTGACTCGTACAATGAGTTGGTATGAGGCATTTTTCAGGCTTTTTCTACTTATCATATTTTCAATCTCGAATCAAGTCTTAGGAACTTTTGGTAGTGTGAAATTATCTACCTCTTGGGAACTTTCATCCTTTAATGTAGATAAAGCATATTGAGAAGCTAAGGAAGGAATTGCAATCCCAAAACTGAACAATTGAAGCTGAAAACTGACTGACTTCGGACTGATACACATGAATGAACAGAATTCACGAAACATACATACATGCAAAAACATGAAAGGAACTGAGAGACATGAACTTGACATGAAACTGAATAGAGTAGTAATGAGGAAACTCATACCTCATGTTGAAACTGAACTGGAAGGGAAAAGATGCAGGTAGCTAGCGATCATATCTACTTCGATTTTCCACGTAGCTCCCTCAACAAGCTGATTCCTCCATAAAACCTTCACTGAAGCTACTTCCTTGTTTCTCAACTTCCGAACCTAACGATCAAAGATCTCAACCGGAACCTCCTCATAGGTAAGGCTATCCGTCACACCTATGCTCTCCACTGGAACAACTAAGGCCAGGTCACCAATGCACTTCTTCAATAGAGATATATGGAAAACTAGATGTACTGAAACTAACTCCGCTGGTAGCTCCAACTCATATTCCACTTTGGCAATTCGCATCAGAATCCCATAAGGACCAACATATCGGGGACTAAGCTTCCCTTTCTTTCCGAACCTCATCACTCCCTTCATGGGAGACACCTTCGAACCAACCAATAGGCGATCTACACCTACGCCCATAAAGAGCCTCAGCTGGAGCTATCTGAATGCTGGAGTTGTAACTATTATTGTAAGCAAACTCGATGAGAGGCAAGTGATCATCCCAACTACCCTTGAAATCAATCACGCATGCTCTCAACATATCCTCAAGAGTTTGAATGGTCCACTCAGCCTGACCATCTTTCTAGGGGTGAAAAGTCGTGCTAAGCTTAACCTGAGTACCAAGTCCCTTCTGAAACAGTCTCACAAATTATGAGGTAAACTGAGTACCTCTATCTTAGATGATGGACAAGGGAACTCCTTGCAACCAAACTAACTCCCGAATGTACAATGTAGCATAATCCTCAACTGAATCGGTAGTTTCAACCGGTAGGAAATGAGCTGCTTTGGTCAACTGTCTACAACTACCCATATAGAGTTGTACTTACGGTGTGTACGAGGAAATCCTATGATGAAGTCCATATTGATCTCTTCCAACTTCTAGTAGGGATACTAATGTCTGGTAAAATACCTCCAGGTCTTTGGTGTTCAACTTTCACTTCTTGACAATTTGGACACTTCTCCATGAACTCCGCTATGTCCTTCTTCATGCCATTCCACTAATAAATTTTTGGTAGGTATAGTACATCTTGGTGGCACCTGGGTGGATAAAATACCGAGAACCATGAGACTCATGCAACATTCACTCTCTCAAGTCAAAAACACCCAGAACACATAAATGACCCTGATAACGAAGTACACCATCTCCCCCTTAGGAGAAGACTTCCACCTTCTGATTCTAGATAGCTTCCTTTAGCTTTACCAAGATAGGATCCTCATCTTTCCTAGACTTGACCTCAGTCACCAATGAAGATTCTAAATCATTCTAAACAATGAAACCACCGTCTGTCGAGTTAACAAGGCGAACCCCTAAATGAGAAAGCCTAAGGATATTCTTTGCTAACTCCTTCCTCTCATCCTCAACATGAGACACACTCTCCACAGACAGCCTTCTAAGAGCAACTGCCACTACTTTGGCCTTGCCCTGATGATAAAGGAAACTCATGTATAGTCCTTGAGAAGCTCTAATCACTTTATTTGTCGCAAATTTAGATCCTTCTGCGTGACACATACTGAAGGCTCTTGTGGTCTGTGAACATTTCCACATGCACACCATATAAGTAGTGTCTCCAAATCTTCAATGCAAACACCACCGCTATCAGCTCTAGGTCATGCGTTGGATAATTTTTATCATGAGTCTTAAGCTTTCTAGAGGCATACGCAATGACCTTACCATGATGCATCAGCACACAACCAAGACCAACCCTAGAGGCATCATAATACACAACAAATCCATCCATGCCCTCTGGTAGAGTCAATACTTGGGCTGAAGTGAGTCGAGTCTTTAACTCCTGAAGACTCTTCTCATAGGCATCCGACCACTGAAATTTGACCTTCTATTGGGCCAACTTAGTCAATAGTGTTGTAATGGATGAAAATCCCTAAAAAAACCTCCTATAGTAGCCAGCTGAACCAAGAAGCTCCTGATATTCAAAGGACTAATTGGTCTAGGCTAATTCTTCACCGCCTCTATCTTTGAGAGTCTACCTACACATCCTCGCTTGACACCACATGATTCAGAAATGCTACCGAGTTCAACCCAACTCACATTTGCTGAATTTAGCAAACAACTGGTGATCCTTGAGAGTCTATAGCAAAATCCTCAAATGAGCGGCGTACTCCTCCTTGCTCTAAGAGTATATGAGAATATCGTTTATGAAGACAATCATGAACATATCAAAATACGACTTGAATACCCTGTTCATCAAATCTATAAAAGTTGCAGGAGCATTGGTTAGTCCAAAAGACATAACTACAAATTCATAGTGACCATACTGAGTCCTGAAGGTTGTCTCAGGATGTCACTCTCTCTAATTCTAAGCTGATGATAGCCGGATCTGAGGTCTAGCTTTGAGAAGCACTTAGCACCCTGAAGTTGGTCAAACAAGTCATCAATCATGGGAAGGGAATACTTCTTCTTGATTGTGACCCTGTTCAACTACCCATAATCAATGCACATCATAAGGGAACCATCCTTCTTCTGAACAAAGAGAACTGGTGCACCCCACAGGAATTTACTAAGCCTGATAAAAACCTTATCCAAGAGATCCTTCAACTGTTCTTTCAACTCCTTTAGCTCAGCTGTATCCATTTTATAAGGAGGAATAAATAAAGGCTACAATCAGGAAGAAGGTCGATACCAAAGTCGATCTCTCGCTCGCTCGGGACTCCTGGTAGGTCCTTTGGAAACACCTCCGGATACTCACGCACTATAGGAACTGACTGAAGAGTCAGGGTCTCAAACATAGCATCCTTAACCTGAACTAGATGTTATACACAGCCTTTGGAAATCATGTCCCTAGCCTTGAGATAGGAAACAAAGCGACCTACCGGCACAGCTGAACTACCTTTCCATTCTAGGACTGGCTTACTCAGAAATCAAAACTCTACCATATAGGTTCTAAAATTTACTGAGGCATAACATGCATGCAACTAATCCATACCGAAGATAACATCAAAATCTGTCATGTCTAACTCTACTAGGTCGGCTGAGGTGACTTTCTAAAGGACTATAACAGGGCAATTTTAATATACTCGTCGAGCTATAACTGAGTCACTGACTGGAGTAGAGACTGAGAAGCGTTCTGATAGGATTTCAGGACTGACTCCAAAACTAATAGCAACATAATGAGTCATAAAAGATAAGGTAGCCCCTGAATCTACAAATTCATACACATCAAGATGAAATACTCATAACATACCAGTGACCACATTTAGAGAGACCTCTTACTCTTGACAAGATGAGAGGGCATAGAATTTGTTCTAGTGTTGACCACCACTTACACTAGTGGATGCACCCTACTGAGTTGAGCGTGCTGGTAGAGCTGTTGAACTGGTGGTTGGGTCACGACCTCTACTATGGCCCTGTGTAGCTGAAGGGAAGTCTCCGAGCAGATGTTTGGGCTTCCCAACACCTGAAACACGCACTGAACCCGCTAAGCACCCTCCAGTGTGCCTCCTACCACACCTGTCACAAACTGGAATGCTGGGCTCTCCTAACATGCTCCCCTAACCTCTAGAGCTTTATGCTCTATCCCTCTGACCATGCCTAGGCTTAGACGCAACACTGGCTGGTTATGGCGCTGGGGCTGATGACCTTTGGTGGGACTGATGGCGATGTCCTCCACTGGACCTCTCTTGAAACTGTCCATAACTCCCTATCTTATCCCTCTTGGACTCTCTCTCCTTTTTCTTCATTTGTTTGCCTCCATCCGTTGGGTGAATATGACCAACCATGAGAAATCTATATCACTATTCATCATAAAGGTCCTGCACTCCATGACCAGTGAATCTGATACTCCATTCACTAACCTGCTCATACAAGCCCTTTGATCCGCAACCATCTTTGATGCATACTTGGACAGCTGGGTAAACTCCAAGGCATACTCTTGGACAGTCCTGTGTTGCTTCTTTAAGTTGACAAACTCCGCCACCTTCGCCTCCCTTAACTCTCTATGGAAGAACCTATCCAAGAAGGCAGTCACAAACTCATACCAACTCACAGGAACTGCTCCTACTGCTCTACCATCCTTCCATTGGCGATACTATATATAAGCAACCCCCTTCAACTAATAGGAGGCTATGTCAGCACTCTCCTCTTCAGTCACCCCCATAATCTGGGTGATCTTCTGCACCTCCTTAATAAACTCATGAGGGTCCTCATCCACTTTCAACCCTAGGAACTCGAGCGGATTCATCTTGAGAAAGTCTCAAACCCTAGCCGCTGCTACGTTCGCATTCTGAGGAGCATGAGCCATTACCTACTGATTGAACTGAGTGGTCATAGACTATGCCAACATCTACAATGCCACTCTAAACTCGGCATGAGCGACTTTCTTAAGCAAAGGATCTGTTGGTGCTGGTGGGGCTTGCTGATGCCCGTCTCCATTGTCATTTCCATTGCCATTCTTTCTTCCATTCACTTGGCATGGAGGCATATTTCTTCAAACGCATATAGCATGAGTTAGAAGGAATACAGAGATATTTAATCACATGACATAGATCATGAAGGAAGGAAAATTTTCTAAAACACTTTGTAGCCTCTTCCCCCTAAGGGTGGCACGCTTCACACCCATGGAAAAGACTCTACTCAACGTGGCTTTCAGACACCTTAGGACATTCTAAACCTTTTCTCTAATACCAAGTTTGTCACGACCAGAGCTGGAACCCCGGACCGAGATACGGGACCTAGAACCATAAATGGATCCAAGTCGACCCATGGCATGAACATTGCAACTAAAGATCATACATCAAAGCGGAAATTGATAACTTAAACATGAATAAGTTGAAGTCTGAATAACATAACGATCATTAATGGATTCAACACTCGATAAATGTCACTACCCGAACATAGACTTGGATCTAGACATGGAACCTAGAATCATAAATGGCTCCAAGTCCATCCATGGCATGAACATGATAACTAAAACTCAACATAAATTACAAGGAAAAAATAAATTTTGAAATAACAGAAGTTTGAACATCCAAAACATCTGAACAACGGAATATCAAACACTGAATTCGAAGCTGAATATATAACTATGTCTGATAAGCCTCTACATACTAACGAACTGATGGGACAAGACCCCAAATAGCTCACTAAAAGACTGAAACTGAAAGACGATACTAACAAAGTTAACTGAAGGTCCTCGATGGATGAGGACTCACCAATAAGACTGGATATGCTAAACTCTGAGAACTGGCTAGCGGTGGCACCTGAGTCTACATTCTGGACGCGACACGATACTTAGAGTCACAAGTGACCCCAAGAAAACCCATGGCATATAATAATACTCATAATAGACATTCATTTAGAAAATGAGCAAAAGTTATTTCATGAGAAAAGATAAAGTCTGGAAAACACTGGATGTTTGCAAATAATATTGAAGAACATATAAGCTAAAACTAATACCACACTATCTAAAAGCCTCTACTAACTGATGAATTATTAGGACAAGCCCCCCAAACTCTAAGTCTGGAAACTGAGCTAACATTACTAAAATAGAAAAAACATCCCTAGTCCATAGAAGATGAGGACTCACCAATAGAACATTGCTGAATATCGCCGGAAAACTAAATGCGATGTTCAGGTTGGGTACCTGAGCATATATCGTAAAACGATATAGCATAGAAAATATGCATCATTACTTGAAATGTACTGAGTATGCGAGATATCAAATGAAACAGAAAAGTGTTGATAATACATAAACTGGACTGATATGAGATATCTCAACCATACATGAATCATAAATACTGAAAGAGTTTGAATACCACAAAAAATACTATAAGAACTAATAATCTGAAATTAAGTTATAAGCACATCTGTAATATGTAAGACTAGTTTGTGAACTATGATTTTACGGTACTATGGGAGTTCCTGTTAACCGATATATAACCATGTGAGCTAGATGCAGAGTTTGATGTTTACTCCCCATCGATAGGGCCCACCATACCTTGTCAGGGTGTAGTAATTGGGCTGTGTGATCACTAATGATAAAATCCATTCGGGTTAAATTTATATAATGGCACATAGTTCTAAGAACCTGGGTACACCAAACCTCAGCCCACTCGATGCTAAATATAACTCCCAACTAAAATCCTAAATATACCTAACTGATTCGATTAGCTCGAAACTGAGGTACTAGGCTAAGTTAGAACTACTTATCTAGAACTGTCCTGAGAGCCTAAAGGTCTTGATAGCTACAAATACTAATAGTGTGGATATTACTGAGTATACCAAAATGCTAATTGTACTGTAAATCATAAGACATAAATCATATATATTTTCAAAAGATTATGCTGATCAATCATATTGCTAAATAGTAAAGTGAAATATCAAAGTTATATCAAAATATTAAGAATCTGGTGGTATTTTTACCAATCAAAAACAACATCTTAGTTATGACATAATACTATTCATGGAAGCTTGAAACATTGAGAAGCTAGGGAGTTTCAACAGCTAGAAAGGAACCCTACGTCATGATTTCTAAAATTTCAAGGCTAGGATTACTGAAAAGCTTGGGAGACAAGGGTGAAAGGAAATCCTTGTTGAAGTCCCACGTACTTGGAGAAGAAATCTCATAGAAGAAGCTTGAAATTCTAAGATGAAGTAGGAGCCCTAGTTCTTGGCTTGAGAGAAAAGCTATGAAATTCGCTATTGATATTCTAAGAGTCTAAGTAGGGAATGCGGAAGGAGAACCGTTTATCCCCTCTAAATCCTTTGAAAATATGTTTGAAATGACATAGTTTAAGACATAAAAGGGTGAAAATATATGAAATACCCTAGATAAAATATAAGAAATTTGAAATTTCTGGATCACTGTGTGTCTGAAGGCCTAGGTGAAGGTCCGTTATCTAATTCGTCACCCTTAAATAGAGGGGCCCCAAGATTTTCCAAGTGACCGCCACTGCGATGGTCCATCACTCACTTGACGGTCCGTCGGTCCTCCATCACCCCTTTAACAGAAGGGCCTAATGACCTGGCCTCAGTGACGGTCTCCATGATGGGCCATCACTTACTTGATAGTCCATGGGAACCTCCATTACCCATCAGCTGGAGGAACCAGCCCTTGATGGGATAGGTGAAGGTCTATTGTTTGATTGACGATCGTCAACTCCATCGTCAGATGGGTGACGGGCCGTCACTTCTTCCGTCACTCATACACCAGGTCTGCAACATCTGATCTTTTTCTACAAGAAGCCACATTGGGATCTAGGGTGTTACAAATCTAGGTCCAATTTCATTGATACAAATCAAATGCTCAAATTCATTAGAATGAATCAAACCATGAAAAATGTAAGTTTGATTATCAAAAATATCATCATTAAGAGGCTTGTTCCATTCACAATCATCAGCTATAATCAAATGCTACTTCCTCTGATGAAATAAATGAGGACTCCGACCAGCACATATATAGTGATCACATAAAGTTCTAACAGAACTGTTCATATTCTCTTCAATGGTGTAAAGAGGAATCACAATACCTCTATTTCCTAGCATAGTACTAGAAGAATTAATTTTAAATTTCTTAAAGAGATCAAATGTTAGGTGTCTAAATAAATTAGAGTTTCTTAAGTTTTCATATGACATCTTAAGCAGACAATGAAATAGAAGCACCGAATTTACATTTAACTAATCAGTGAGTTAATTAGAATCACAACCAAGCACAAATAGCTCTAAGTATATCTAACATAGATCAATAAACCAGACAAATTAATTACTTAAACAACCATTCAACAATTGCATTACACTATTTATATATCTAATGCTATCTCAATTAACAAGATACATATCCTATGTATTATCTAAACAATTAAAGAAACTAAGCTAATGAAGAAGATAAATTAATAAGCAGAATAATTAGCAAGAAAATAACAAAGTAACCAAATCCCACATCCATAGCCGAAATAATAAATAAATGGCACCACATTTAGTTTACTTCAATTTCATTCCCTTCCATTGAGATAGCCAAAAGAGAAAAAACTAAAGCACCATCAAGTTGATGCAATACTACAAATTTCTAGCTTGCAAGTTTGAAATTCTATGATAAATAATTTATGACAGATTTAGAGATACATATCAACTTTAAAATTCCAGAGATTTAATTCCTTTTTCAATGGCTATAGAGTTGGAAAGGGAGCAGAAAATCATCAAGATGTTAACCTAATGTGATCCTCACAAAGTGAATAGTGAGTTAAAATTAAAGCACATTAAATCTAATACAAAAGTAATAAATTTAGAAATTAACCTTTAACGATAAACTCTATGTAGTGAAAAGCAACAACAAAAATAAGACATAAAATTCAAGTTGGGTAGTGATGACAGAACCTTTCCAATAGGACGTCGGAGAAAAGCAGAGAGTATAATCACCCATTGTAGCATTCACTTCACTCATAGTATTAGTTGATATACATGTGCAAAGGCCTATACTTACTTCTTATCAATNCCAGGAGGGACACCAAGACACTTGGTGCACCTGACGACTCGTGGTGACTAGTCGTTGGGAACACTACCAATCATTTCAACACCCAAGTCAAACTCCTGACCACAGCCAACCTAACAACTCGTGGCCCCTGCCATGAATCGTGGCTTCTCCCATGGTCCACCCTCATACCACCATCCATATCCAACCTTTCCTCCACACCACGAGTCACTTAACGACTCGTGGGGTACTTCATGAGTCACTGAACGACTTGTCCTCTGACCTGATAAAGAAATATTTGTTTTCTTTATTTCAACCCTCGGGTCTGATCTTAGGACTTTTGGGGTATTTCACATATATATTGTTTAGAAAAATATTGTTAAAAGACAGTAGACTACCCTTAGAAGATAGGTTTAAACAAACACAAGCATAAAATATTACAGTCCTATTGTACACAATGAAAAAAATATCTAGAGAGGCCTAATAGAACTAATACCCTAATGTTGCAGTGATTTAATTGAGAAAGAAAGCTAAGTATTTTATGAATAAGAATATACAAATAGTCCCTATGATATCCATCTAACATTATTTTCTTTTCTCCCTTTATTTTTCTGTCATTTTCTTTTTCAAGAAGCAAGATCTTATGTCTTTATTTGAAGATGGATGAAATATAATCTCTTAGCTCCATTATGGAGATATAAAGTCATAGAACCAAATGTATATGGATTATAAGTTCGTAATTCCTTTAAAATTACATTTAGAAGGGTTGGGAGTGAAGAATTTACTTTTAGATATTTGGTAAAACTAGAAGGATAATAGGATTGATATATAGCCTCTTTAGTGTCCAATTTTTGAACAATGAAGCAAAATTTACACCTCAACAAAAATAGCAACTTCTAAAAACAATCATTCTCCTTTGAAGAAAGAGGCAGAGAGTGTAATATGAAAGAAAATTATATATTGTCTATCTTGTTTTAGCTACTATCACATATCACTCTAATAAAATAGCAAATTTAAGATTTATAAATCTATACCTTATTCAGAATTTGGTACTTATTTAAATTTAAGTTCTTTCTTGATGTCTTTCCTAATTTATTTGTTAGTTTGTTAAAAAAAGTGTTTGCTTCTTGTTTCTGATGTTGTAATAATTATAAAACTATAATTATTGTAGATGAAT
>JACEIK010001710.1:184661-216953 GCA_018107945.1 Datura stramonium | reverse complement strand
TATATGAAATGAAATAAAATCAAAGGGTGGAACATATATATACTTGAGGTGGTGGATAGGGGTCCGTGGCACGGACCCTGTCGCACCAATTTTGCGCCGTGCCATGGAGCCCAACTCGCCAGGGAGGGTCCGTGCCACGTTGCCCCTCTGGGCAGCTGGTTCGGCCTTCTCCATGCGGTCCCGACTCCGTGCTCGTACGACCTTTCGCTGGGCCCTTCCTCGTACGTATTGTACTCTAAAACTCTTAACCAACGTACAATAGGCCATCTAAACATTAGAAACTTAGGGGATGTAACATCCTTCCCCCCTTAGAAACATTTTTCCTCTAATGTTAACTTCAGCTTACAGGAGTCCTAACCCTTTAACTATTTATCCTCAAAAAATTTCGGTAGAGTCTCCCCTATAATATGGACTATATGAAAATCCTGAATCGTAGAAAAGTCCAACACAGGTACTTTACATAGAACTATGGAAACTCACAACAAGACTAAAGTCAACTGCACCAGATATATACAACACAAATCGTAAAACAACAACTGAAATACTAAAGGTACCTTAACTGCATGGCCTGAGCAAAGCCTGGAAAAAAATGAGGATATCTGGACCTCATATCATCTTCAGCTTCCCAAGTCATTCTTATTTATTTCTATTTCTCCATAATACCTTAACAGAAGCGACATCCTTAGTACTCAACCTGCGAACTTGTTGATCTAATATAGCTACTGGAACCTCTTCATAGGCTAATTCCTTAGTGACTTGGACATCCTCAACTGGCATAACTCAGGAAAGATCCCCTATGCACTTTCGTAGCATCGACACATGAAAGACCGGGTGAACAGAGTCTAATTCTGAAGGAAAATCTAGCTCGTATACCACCTGGCCTATTCTCCGAAGTTTTTGATATGGCCCAATAAACCTCGGGCTGAGCTTATCCTTTTGGCCAAACCTCATTACGCCCTTCATTGGCGAGACTTTCAGAAACACCCAGTCGTTTACATTGAACTCCAGTTCCTACACCGTACATCAGCGTAAGATTTCTGGTGGATCTGAGCTGTCAGCAGATGTTCTCTGATAAGCTTTACTTTTTCTTATGACTGATGAATTATATCTGGCCCAATTAACCCTGATTCTCCAACCTCGAACTAACCAACTGGGGACCTGCATTTTCGCCCATATAAGGCCTCATAAGGTGCCATTTGAATTGCTGAATGGTAACTATTATTATAGGCAAACTCAATAGGCGGTAAGTGTTCATCCCAGTTGCCCCCAAAATCTAGCACACATGCCCGTAACATATCCTCAAGCGTGTGAATTGTACGTTCCGCCTACCCGTCTGTTTAGGATGGAAGGCCGTACTCAGATTATCTTGCGTCCCCAAACCCCTCTGAAAGGACTACCAAAATTCAGCTGTAAACTGCACTCCTCTGTCAGAAATAATCGATAACGGAACACTATGCAATCGGACTATCTCTCTAATATATAGTTCAGCATAATCTTCAGCTGAAAAAGTAGCCCTTACTGGTAGAAAATGAGCTAATTTCGTTAACCTGTCAACAATCACCCAGATGGAGTCAAATTTATGCCTGGTACTAGGTAACCCTGTCACAAAATCCATATTAATTGCCTCTCATTTCCACATAGGCACTGCTATCTCCTATGTTAGTCCGCCAGGTTTTTGATGTTCGGCTTTCACCTACTGGCAATTAGGACATTGAGCTACAAATTTTGCTATCTCCTTTTTCATTCCCCGCCACTAGTAATTTTCTTTTATATCATGATACATCTTTGTTGAAACCGGATGAAGAGAGTAACGGGAATAATGACCCTCGCCCATAATTTGCTGGCAAAGTCCTGCCGCGTTAGGAACACATAGGAGATCCCTATATCTCAAAACTCTATCTTCGATTGCTTGGAAATTTGTTACTTCCCCTCATTGAACCTTATCTCTAAGCTGAACCAGGTTAGCTTCTTCGTACTGCCATTCTTTCACTTCCACAACTAATGATGATACTACCGTATTCTGAATTACTACTCCGCTATCTCTTGAATCTACTATACGGATGACTAAACTGGCTAACTAATGCAGTTCTCAGGCCAGCTCCCGCTGTTCTAGCTTCAGGTGTACTAAACTTCCCATGGATTTGCAGCTGAGGGCATATGCTACAACATTGGCTCTCCCTGGATGATACAAAATATTCACATCATAGTCTTTCAACAGATCTAACTAGCGACGCTGCCGCAGATTCTACTCTTTCTGTGTGAAAATGTACTGGAGGCTTTTATGATTAGTGAAAATATCTACATGAACGCGATACATATAGTGCCTCCATATTTTCAAGGCATGAATCACCGCGGATAATTCCCAGTCATGGGTGGGGTAGTTCTTTTCATGCTTCCTCAGCTGCCTGGAAGCGTAAGCAATTACTTTACCATGCTGCATCAGAACACATCCTAACCCAACGCCTGAAGCATCGCAGTATACTACGTAACCCTCTGATCCTTCTGGCAAGGCTAATACTAGTCCTGATGTCAACTTGTTTTTCAATTCCTAAAAACTCTTCTCACATGCTTCAGTCCAGTGAAATTTAGCTGCTTTCCGAGTTAACTTGGTCAAAGGCGCTACTAAGGTGGAAAATTCTTCCACGAAACTTCTGTAATACCCAACTAACTCCAGGAAACTACAAACCTCAATCGGAGTGGTATGTCTAGGCCATATTTTTACTGCTTCAATTTTCTGCGAGTCTACCTGAATGCCAACGTTTGACACAATGTGGCCCAAAAAGGCCACTGAATTCAACCAAAATTCACATTTAGAAAACTTCGCATACAGCTGGAGATTCCTGAGAGTTTGGAGCACTGTTCGTAGGTGATACCGGTGATCTTCCTCTGAGTGAGAATATACCCGAATATCATCAATAAATACTATCACAAACAGGTCCATATACGGCCCGAAGATGCTGTTCATCAAGTCCATGAACATTTCTGGAGCATTCGTCAACCCGAAGGACATGACTAAAAATTCAAAATGGCCATACCTGGTTCTGAAAGCGGTTTTTTGGAATATCCCTCTCACGAACCCGAACCTGATGGTACCCTGACCTTAAGTCAATTTTTGAGAAATACTTTGCCCCCTGCAATTGGTCAAACACGTTGTCTATTCTGGGAAGCGGATACTTATTCTTAATAGTGACTTTATTCAGCTACCGGTAATCTATACACATGTGAAGGGAGCCATCCTTCTTTCTCACAAATACGACTGACGCGCCCCATGGTGAAGTACTTGGCCTGATAAAGCCCTTATCTAACAGATCTTTTAACTGCTCCTTTAATTCTCTAAGATCAGCAGGATCCATTCGGTACAGAGGAATAGATATAGGCTGAGTACCTGGTAATAAATCAATTGCAAAATTGATCTCCCGTTCTAGGGAAATACCGGGAAGTTTATCTGGGAATACATCTGGAAATTCATTGACTACTGGAATGGACTGGAGAGTCGGAGGTTCTTCTTGGATATCCTGAACCCTGACAATATGATAAATACATCCTTTCTCTATAAATTTTCTCGCCCAAAGATAGGAAATAAACCTACCTTTTGGCGTAGCTGCACTACCTTTCCACTCCCGTACAACCTCCCCTGGAAAGTGAAATCAGACAGTCTTGGTCCAATATTCAACATTGGCATAGCATGGCGATAGCCAATCCATACCCATAATTGCGTCAAAGTCAATCATTTCTAGTTCTATCAAATCTGCTAAAGTCTGACGACAAAATATCTCTACTGTGCATCCCCGGTAGACTCTCTTGGCTATGATAGAATCACTGACGGGTGTAGACACTGAAAAAGGTCGTTTAAGCGATTCTGCCGTAATACCAAACTTCTGGGCTACTAATGGTGTAACATAAGACAAGGTGGATCCTAGATCTATCAAATACATAAACATAATGAGAGCAAATGTCCAGCACACCTGTCACCACATCCAGCGACCACTCTAACTCCTGTCGTCCCGGTAAGGCATAAGTGCGATCTGGACCGGTACCTGAGCTAGAGGCCCCTGTTTTGCCTTGGCCTCTGCCGGCTGGAGATGAGGGCCTACGCTTTGCTGGAGATGCTGGGGCACATGACCCTACTAAAGATCTATCCTTTTTGTCCCGATCACTCTGACCCCTGGATGGATAATCTCTCATCTAATGACCCTCCTGTCCATAGGTATAACATGTTGTGGAACAATACCTGCATGCCCCATAATGATGCTGACTGCAAACAAGGCAAAGTGGCAGGGTGAATCTACTCTGCTCTGCTCCTCTTTGCTGCTGTGAACCTGCTGATCGTGAACTCCCGCCGGGCCCTAAATGCCCTCGATGACCAGATCTACTCCCCTGCTACTGTTGTGGGGGTGGGGGTCTGGGTGGCTTGTCTGAAAATCATGGCCTAGGTCCACCCTGGGACTCTGCTTGCATGTCACTAGGTCTGGCCCGACAGTGCTGCTCCTGATTTTCCCTTCTTATTTCCCGTTGCCGCTGTCCGATCCCTTCAATATTATGAGCAAAATCCTGAACGTGGGAAATATCCATGTCCTCTCGTAGAGTGGACGTAATACAAGTCTCCACATATTCTGGTTTTAGCCCCAATATAAACCGATGCACCCTAGCCGGCATGGTATCAACAAAAGCTGGTGCATATCGAGCCAAGGATTCTAACCTTATAGCGTACTCCCGAACACTCATCAACCCCTGCTCTAGATGTAGAAATTGATCAACCCGGGCCTGTCGAATTTCCCATGGCAGGTAGTGATCCAGAAAAGCCTCTGAAAAGCTAGGCCAAGTCGGAGGGAAACACCTCTCCCTCGGAACCTCTCCCAACTCTCGTACCACAGTACTGTGATGTCCCATAGCTAGAATACCGCTAAATCAACTGACTCTGCTAGCGTGGCATGCATCACCCTGAAAATCCGTTGCATCTGATCCAGGAAATCCTGAGGATCCTCCTCTCGGTCCATCCCAATAAATTGCGGGGGACTCAATACGAGAAACTATCGGACCCTCGAACTACCAAGTCCTCCTGAAGACTCTGAAACCATGGGTGCCACTGGCTAATGCTATGCAGCTATCATCTGAGCTAACATAACAAAAACACTCCTAACCGCCTGATCTGATGGTACCGGTATAGAGACTGCTGGAGGCGGTGTTGTCACATTTTCCACTCCGAGCGGCTCCTGATGTGGTGGAGCGTGCTAGGGAGACCGAGATGAAGTCTCCCTGTCTCCCTCAGTTCGGGCTGACTCTGACTGAGGCACCCTGCTAGTGCCTTCCCCTGCTGCAACATCCAATCTCCTACCAGTCGTAGTGTATAGCGGGTCTATCATTTCTCTCTAGATAAAAGAATATGGTAAGCTTAGGGACTCAACCCTATACTGTACAACTCTATAGCACGAATGGATAGGAAGAAAGAGTAACCATCCTATCATTCCTCGCAGCCTCCTGCCTATAGAATGTGGTGCACAACACATCCATAGACAAGACTCTACTTAGCATGGCTTGTAGACTCCCTGGGATATGACCTGCTTTGTACCAAGTTTGTCACGCCCCACCTTGGGAGGCATGACGGGCACTTGATTCCCTACTAGGATCTGAACTGATTAAACTAGGCCTATGCACTCCTGGTGTAGGCTTACTTCCCAAATTAAGAAAACAACTGCCTATATCTCGGTTGTAAATACAACCTCCCGCTGACAAGGCCTTATAGCCACCTTAAAGCAAAACAGCTAACCAGAAACAACAATAATAGGGAGTCCTATGTGGGCCGACAAGACCACCATGATATCTAGTTGTGACTGTAAAGTAAATCCAGTGCTAAGCTAAACTATGGTCGACAAGGCCACTAATCTATCAGCTAAACAAGGCCCCACACGGCCAACACGTAAACTAAAAAATATATGGGCCCCACACGGCCAGTAATATCTAACCATAGGGAAATAGAAATAATCTGCAAGCCTCTAGGAGTAATAAGATGGTCGGGAAGGCCCCAACCTACCCATAAATTGTACAATCAAAAAAGAGTAAACCTTCTGTCTATAAGCTCCGAAAGAAAGGAGCCGACTCTTTTGCTAATCCTGGCTGGAGGCTAAGAGGGACCTGCTCCTCATCTATCCGTACCTACAAGCAAGTAATGCAGCGCCCCGGAAAGGGCGTCAGTATAATATGTACTGAATATGTAAGGCGATAACTGTAAATGACTGAAATAAAGAGATAGAACTGAGAATAATTGAAATGACGGGATTGAGATCATACGTAAGTGCTACAACTTCTTACTATCTAACTTATTAATAACTAAAGAAAACAAAAACCTTACCTGGCCCCCATAAGCTGGGAGGTACAACCAGCACAGAATAACCCACCTGGGGCCCCCATAAGCCCTGGTGAGTACACTTTAGTCTATATACCCCTATCAAGGTCGCACTGGGTCAACTAATAGCTATAGATGTCCTACCGGCTCCCTGGGTCTGCAACTGAACCCGCTCGACCCCTACTGTAGCTATGTCTGAGTCTAGTGGACTCTTGATATCTGCACCGCGGACACCAGGCTCGAAGGGGGTGTATAGATCCAATCACGGCATATGAGGACCTGGGACCCCATCTTCATCCCTTGCGGATGGCATACCGCTCCGTAGAGCGACATCATCTCGCCCTTGGCGGACGTCGACACAACTAATAACCCTGGGGTCGGTCATGAAGGCTATGCAGGCATAATCCATCCCAAACTAACATGGAATAGGGGTTTCAACTAATAACAAAAACTAATCATAATAGACATGCTTATGGTACTCTTACTGGGATTCAAACTGAGCTATCATGCTAAAGAAACTAACTTGCCCAAGGAAACTTCCTTAACATACCTCGTTCGCCGATTACTGATTAACTGGTGAGTTTCAGTTCGTATTCAACTGCTCTTCTTAACTGCAATGGTATTACTGGGGAATAATGACTAATTTCAGTACTAAATTCGGAGAAAAATGATAACTCTGTATATAAATATTAACTATATTTCCACTTAACAGAACACGGTCGAAAACTCGTAATTTCTCAAAAGTCAAGAAGGAAGAAATGCTTACTTTAAGCTTGTGATCGTATTGACACTAGTTTGGAGAAATTCTAAAAACTTTAGATCAGCGGGGTTACGATTCGCCGGGTGAATTTCGTGAAAATAACTCCGTAGTAATGCTTTCTGCAGCCTTAAGCTTTAATACCCGAAGGTAATTTGAATTCGGGTGGCGTTTAGCAGTGTAAACGGAGGAAATTTACTTGTTTTCTTCTTACTCTCTCTTCTCTGGTCGTATATGATATATGAAATGAAATAAAATCAAATTGTGGAACATATATATACTTTAGGCGGTGGACAGGGATCCGTGGCACGGACCCTGTCGCGCCAATTCTAGGCCGTGCCACGGAGCCCAACGCGCCAGGGAGGGTCCGTGCCACGCTGCCCCTCTGGGCAGCTGGTTCAGCCTTCTCCTGCACGGTCCCGTCTTCGTGGTCGTTCGACCTTTTTATGGACCCTTCCTCATAGGTATTGTACTCTAAAACTCTTATCCAACGTACGAATAGGCCGTCTAAACATTAGAAACTTAAGGGGTGTAACATCAGTCCAGTAAAGTCATAGTCTTTAGTCCAGTCTTTCAATTTTCAAGATCTTCATATGACCTTCAGACAATTATTAGTACTTATTGTATTATCATATTTTTAAATACTTCAGTATTTATGATTCCAGTTATAGTCATTGCATGCACTGTTAGTATAGTTTACAGAATTTTCAATATCTTTATATTTATTTCATATCTCACTTACTCAGTACATTCAAAGTACTGATGCATACTCTCTATGTTGTATCGTCTTATGATATAAGCACATGTTCTAAGTCACAGCATCACTAGTAGATCTCCTTCGGTAATACCAGCAGTGTACAGTGGTGAGTCCTCATCTCCCGAGGATGAGGACTATGTTCTTCCTTTCAGTATTATTGTAGCTTTCATACCTTAGAGTTATCTGGGGGATTGTCCCAACAACTCATCAGTTCTTAGATGGCTTTCAAACAAAGTTGTAGTTCAGTTTGTTTTGCAGTAGTTGCATATATTTCAGTATCTTATAAGATATTTTTGTTACTTGAAAAGTATTTTTATTCAGTTATGTTTCAAAGCTTTCGCTGGTAGATTCCTTATAGTATTTAGAGTATCAGTATGTTTCTATGCCATGGGTTATCTTGGAGTCACTTGTGTCCCTAAGTACCGTGTTGCATCTAGGGTGTAGACTCGGGTTTGTAACAGAGCACTTCTCATTCTTTACACTTGAGCTGTTACATTCTTCATTTAGCTCAATAATCTCAACATTTATGACTTCAAAGGTTTCATGTGTCTCATTGCCTTCATTGGCAATTTCTATAGTAATATTCTCAAACCATAAAGGATTAGAGAACATTTTAAAGTCTTCTCCAATTTCTTCCCACGATAAGTTATTGTACACTTTAAAATCTTTGCCAATATTAGTTTCTTCTTCAAATATGTTAATATCATCCTCTTCACAAGGTTCTTTCTCAAATTTCTGCATGGATTGAGAAGTGATACTAAAACAAGAAAGATTTAGCAAATTGGAATGTGAACAAGATTCATTCTCTCTAAAATTCATTTGGATTTGTTCACTCAAGTTATCCTGCACCTCTCTTTAGTCACATTATGACAGATTGCTCACATGAGAAGCATAATAAAAAAGGGATGGATCATTCCTAACTTGAGTTATATCTTCACATAAAACTTTGGCCTCATGAATTTGTGGTACAAGTTCAGTTTCATTTGAAATAAATAGATCATTAACAAGGTCATACCACATAAGATAATCAAGTACAAACTTTTCTTCAACTTGCAATTATTTCCATGAATCATTGCCTTTTACACTTTTCAAATCTTCTTTAAAACTGAATTTCCTTACTTCATGCAATTGTTGTTCCAATTCTTCATTGATTTATTCTTTACTGTCCTATACATTTGTAACACAAACACTGAAAATAATGAGTTAATTGGTTAGAGCTTCAACAAGAATCTCTCACACTTATGCACTATATTCTTTTAATCTTTTTTTTCATAACTCAAATGCACTGGTTTGCTCTATATTTTACCTCTCAAATTCACATCACTCAATTCTATCTGCTCATTCTTACTTTTTGACACCTCACTCTTTTCACTCATCAGTTCCTCTCCTTTTTCCTCTCTTGAGTTGTCAAATTGCTCACCCTTACAACTCTCTTTCTTTTGTCTCTCATCCTTACTTTTAATTGGTGCGGAGAAGTTTGTCAATGCACTAGCTCCCATGTACTTGCCAATAATCCCTCTTTTATCCCTTGAAGTACTTCTAAGGTCAACTCTAATTTTAGGCTTCTCAAACCTATTGTTGTTTCCCCTCATACATTCTTTTTCCTTTTCAAACACCTCCATTAATCTTTTCACCCTTAATCAATCTTTTGAATCTCCATAGGTGCCAAAGAAACAAGGGCAGTCTTTTTTCCATCATCTTTCACCAAGGAATACCTATTCTTTTCTAGATCATATGAAACTTTTCTATAGAGATACCATTTCCTTCCCAATAAGCGTAACATGTGAATAATGGAACCACATCTCATCAAACCTCATCCTTGTATCTTCCGAGATTAAATTGCACTAGCACTCTCTTGTCCACCTTCACTCTTTTGAAGGTGTAGGGTGAAGCATACTTAACACAAGATAAACCCACCTTTTTGAAAAAGTAAGCACTAACTAAGTTGTAACAAACATTTCTATCAATTTTAGTAGCACACAGATTAGACAATACTTCCAAGAAATAATGAATCAATTAAGAAGAAGTAGAAGAAGAAAAGGGGGGAGGAATTGATAACAATCCCTCAATTGGACAACTTCACTTCTTAATTGATTTATTATTTCTTGGAGGTATCACCATGGGGTGCACCAGTACTATTCATAAAGAAGAAATATGGGACTCTAAGAATGTGCATAGACTATAGGTAACTGAAAAAGGTAACAATACGTAACAAGTATCCTTTACCTCGTATAGATAACCTGTTTGATCAGTTGTAGGGAGCTATCCACTTTTTGAAGATTGATCTTCGATCTGGTTATCATCAACTTAGAATAAGGGAAGAAGATATTTCCATGACAACATTCAGAACTAGGTGCAGGCACTATAAGTTTCCTATAATGCCTTTCAGATTGACAAATGCTTCGGCTGCATTCATGGACTTGATGAATGGGTGTTCAAGTCATTCTTAGACAAGTTTGTGATAGTGTTTATTGATAAAATCCTCATATATTATCATATCGAGGAAGAACATGAGAATCATTTGAGGATTATGTTATAAATATTGCGAGAACATAAGGTTTATGCTAAGTTCTCAAAGTGTGAATTTTGGCTAGACTAAGTAGGATTTCTGGAGCATGTTGTATCCAACGATGGAATTATGGTGGATCCTAAAAAGACAGAAGCTATATATTAATTGCCTAGACCTAGTTCACCTACAAAGATTCATAGCGTTTTAGGCTTGGGAAGTTACTATAAGTGTTTTGTATAGGATTTGTCCAGAATAGAAGCTCTATTGACCAAGTTAATGCAAAAAACTATGAAATTTCAGTGGACAGAGTAATGTGAGTAGAGTTTTCAAAAACTCAAAACATATTTGACAACTACATTGGTATTGGCCTTACCTGTGATGCCCCGAAAACTCAAGGACTAGATCCGAGACTTAAATAAGAAAATTTAAAATCTGCAGAAATTGTCATAGAATGACTGACCTATTGGGTCGTTGAGAGACCTAATGACTCATTAGGTCAGTCGTGGGAAGGAGGATTGAGATATGATAAGGAAGAGGCAGTGTACCCAACGGAAGACCTCATGTGTCGTGGTGGGCACCACGACCCGTTAGGTCACTCATGAGCAGGCGGGGGTCAAGAATTTAAGGAATTAGGTAGTGTACTTGACAATTTACCTAACGACTCATTCGTTGTAGTAACGAGTTGTTAGGTCCCTCGTGGTGGCCTTCCAGGTTTTTCCAGGCAGTGTACCTCACGAGTGTGACCACGAGTCATGATCAGTGATCATGACCTGTTGGGTCACCCGTTAGGATCACTTGACAGTTTTTTCCTTTGATTTTCCAAGGGTTGTTTAGTAATTTCCTACTCCCCTAAACTTCAAACTACATCATTTTAGTCATAATCTTTTACCTATTAATGGGGAAAAATGGTTCATTCCTTATTCCCACTCTAAGTTTTCAGAAAAGTCATCGTAAGCACTCCTCTCAAGAACCCTTCAAGCAAGCCTAGGGTTTTTCTCCATTGTAGTAGTCCAAGATTTCTTCTTCAAGAAACTTCAACTCAGGTATATGGGAATTCAACAAGGGAAATTGTTCTTCCCTTGTGTCCCCCAAAATCCTCCCATAGTTTTTCTATCAGTTTTAGCCCTGAGTTTTCGAATACGAAGAAATTACATGTTATTATCTGTTAGATTCACATAGAGTGATATCCTTACTTATTATTGATATGATCTCCATCAATTCTTACTGAAATTGTTGATGTTCTTGCCAAAGTGAAACTAAGCCCTAAATTTTCGAGTAAAGACTAATTGTGTATTAGAATTCCCATTGGGTTTTGAGAAGTGTGATTTGAGATGATTTTCTAATTATTTCTTATTGTTTATATGTTGAGTAAATGCTCCATTATTAAGAATGATTTTTGCCTTGTAGGATAAGATTTCTTTAATTCTACAAATTTTGCCATATTATGGGATTCCAGTGTTGTTGGAATAAGTTAAATTCTCTATTAGCTTCTATTAGTTCGGTTCGGTTAGAACGTAGAACCTCTTGAGAACTGGCCCAGGCTTTTCAGTGATATTCAGTTTGACTTCAGTCTTTTCACGAGGTATCAGTGGTGCCTCCTAGTTATCAGAACCAAACTCCAAGTCAGTTTAATGGTCTGCTAGGTGGTCATGACATTTTAGATATATAGATCTGACTAGCCTCGGGACCCCATTTCGGTTTACAGTTGTTCTTAGACGATTATGATGTTTCTAGGTAGCTTCTCGACAGTCTAGAACCTAGTTTGAATCTGGTCCGGCGAGACTCTTAGGGTAATTTTAGTTATATGTCCCTGACTAGTCTTGGACCCCAGTTTCCAACTATCATCCTAGTAGTTGAGTTTAGGTTTTCCCGTGGGGTAAGACTTAGAACCGATTGGGCGGGTTCCGGCGCCCAGGTTCCCGAAACTACGTTGCCGGTGGGATTCTCGGTATTATGGCCTGATTGGCCCCCAGATTTTTCTTGATCACCCAGTTCATGCCTTTATACCTTGGAAAGGTATATTGGATCCTAGTGAGGTGGATACATCAGTTCCCACGTCTGATGGCATGGTTATATGGAGATTACGAACTCTCCCACTAGTTAGTCAGTCCGGTTTCAGAATAAGCAGCTCGGTTGATGCGGTATCCCAAACTCGGAATTTTAGGACTTAGGGCATGTCCGCGGCCATCAGATAAGGGTCACCTTGACCATTTCAGTTTACTTCGTGGTTTGATTCGGTATATTGAATTTGGTCATTGCATGTCATTTCAGTTTAGTTATTTACATTTGCTTTATATCTTCTCTCACTTGCACGGTACATTCAAATCTTGATACATACTTTATGATGTATCGTTTATGATACGATTTGCAGGTTCTTAGACTCAGCACCGTTAGATATGCAAGTGGTTCGGATCCTTCACCTCATTAGTTGAAAAAGTGTGAGTCCTCATCATTCGAGGCCTTATTTCATTTCTTTCAATTGGTTCATTATTTTTATCTAGACTTAGAGTTGGTTGGGGGCTTGTCGGTAACTCATCAGTTAGAAGGTCTTTCAGATATAGAAATTAATTTTAGACTTCAAATGTTTTAAACTTTATGTTTTCAAGTTTTATTTTCATAAATTCTTTTATGTTATTATTTTAAAGCTTCGCTATATTTATTTTACTAATACTAGTGTATGATAGACCAGGGGTTGACTTGGGGTCACTTGTGACTTCAAGTACTGTGTCCCATCCAGGGTGTGGACTCGGGGCGTGACAAACTTGGTATCAGAGCACTAGGTTTAGAGTATTCTCGGAATGTATGAAAGACGCATCGAGTAGAGTCCTTTTAATGGGTGTAAGTGCGCCATACTTATGACGAGAGGCTATGAGATATTTATTAGGCGAACTCTCTTTTGTTCATACTCATTAACATGCATTAAAGTTCAATTCCAAAAATGTCCTTCTAACTCGTGCTCTGTTTCATTTTAATGAATCATGCCTCCCGGATGCGGTACTTGAAAGAAAGGCGTGCGCCAATAGGCTGCCCCACCAGCCCCGACAACCCCTCAATATGATTCAGTATCTACCACCGAGTTCGGGGTGGCCATTCCAGCTGCTGGCCTAAATAGTCACCAACCAGGTTAACCCAGTAGGTGGTGCCATTGAGCACCAATGAGTGCAACGGCGGCTTCTAGGGTGCGGGGACTTCACCCATATAGACCCTCCATCTTTTCGAGGATCCAAAGTAGGGAGGATCTCCAGGGAGTTCGTGGATGTGATCAAGAAGATTGCCCGCATTTTGCCAGGTTTCCAGCTCCTCTGAGAGTGATTTGGATGCCTACCGGCTAAAGGGTAGCTCCAGTGCAGTATGAGCCGTGGAAGAGGGGCAGCCAGCGGGGGTAGGACCGGTAGAGAGTGGGAGGAGTTCCACACAACTTTCCTGAACAAGTTTTCCCCTAAGGAGGTTGTAGGGGAGGCAAAGATGGCAGGTTTGCCAGACTTGAGACGAGGGAAACGAGGAATAGTGAAGTATGCTGCAGGTTTACCGAGGCTATCTAAATACACTCTAGAGATGGTAGCCAAGCCAAGGGCTCACATGTTGAAATTTGTAAATGGGGTGTCGAACTTGGTTATTAAGGAGTGCAGAACAACGATGCTGATTAAAGATATAGAACTCTCAGCTTGATTGTCTATGCAGCACATATTGAGGCCGAAAAACCAAGGAGATATGGGCAAAAAAACAAATGAAAGAGACGAGGGCCGGTAAGATTATAGCCATGGAAGGTCTATAGCGGTATTAGTAAGCCCACAGCGTGCGGTAACAACAACAACAGCATGGACCCCGGCACCCGGCTCGGCCCGAGCGCCCCAACCTTTCGGTCTCATTAGGATCGGAAGGTGGGCATCGACACTCAGTCTCGAGCCACGGTGCCAGAAGCAAATACCCAGCATGTGCCCCAAGTGTCAAAAGAATCACACAGAGTGCCTTCCAGGGTTGAGAGGGCTGTTTTGGTTGTGGACAGCTCGAACATCGGCTTAGGAGTTCCCAGCATCAGCTGGGCGAGGGGATCACAATCTACCACATCATCAACTCCGGCCAAGTCAACTAGACCAACAGGAACTAACACATCAGAGTATGGATGATGAGTAGGCGTCCAAATCGTTTCTGCTCTATCTTCTTAAATCGAGGATCAGGAGAGCTCACCGGACGTAGTCACGGGTTTATTCACGTCTCTTTTATCTGGATTTGTATGCCCTCCTAGATCAAGGAGCCACTCTTTCATTCGTGACTCCTACATAGCGTGCGGTTCAATATCGGTCGAGAGTTCCTTTGAGCCATTCTCAATCTCCACCCCGATTGGCAAGTCGAGTTAGAGCCAGCGGGTGTATAAGCTACCCAGTCTCGAGTCTTGAATAAAGTCATTCCAGTGACCTCGTAGGGTTATACATGAGTGATTTGACCTTATCACTCACGACATGCATTGGTCAAACTCTGGTTATACCTCGATTGGCTGCAGAACTAGAGTTGTTAAGTTCCAATTTCCAAATGAGCGAGTGTTAGAATGGACGGAACTGCGAGTACAACGTCTAAGGGTAGAGTTTATTTCCTACCTTAAGGCCCCGAAAATCATATCTAAAGGATGCATTTATCATTTAGTTCGGTCAAGGATTCCAACTCACGAGACCCCAACTATCCGATCAATTCCGGTGGTCACTTGAGAGTTTCCAAATATTTTTCTGAGGATCTTCCCGGAGTTCTCCTAAGCAGGAAATAGACTTGAGAATAGATCTCCCTCCTCCTAGACACTCGGCCCATCTCCATCCCTCCTTATAGAATGGCTCGGTAGGCAAAAGTTGGGGAATTCAATTAAAAGGATCTTCTTGACAAGGGTTTATCAGACCCGGTATCTCTCCCTAAGGGTGCTCCAGTGCTATTCGTGCATAAGAAAGACGACACCCTTAGAATGTGCATAGGTACCGTCGGCTAAACATGGTCACAGTCAAGAATAGATATCCCTTCCTAGGAGTGATGACCTGTTCCAGCGGCTTCGGGGAGCCAGTTGTTTCTCAAATCAATCTTAGGCCAGGGTACCCATCAGCTAAGGAGTCGAGAGAGTGTGACATCACTTAAAACAGCATTCGGGAGCTTGGTATGGTCACTACGAGTTTGTGGTGATGTCCTTCGGGATAATGAATACCCCAGCAGCCTTCATGGACTTGATGAATAGAGTCTTCAAGAAGTATCTGGATATGTTCATCATTGTATTTATCGACGACATTCTAGTATACTCCACAAAAAAAAGGAAGGAATTCCAATCACCTAAGGTTGGAATTATAGACGCTCAGAAGATCGCCAGGTTGTTGTGAGTTCATCAAGTGCGAATTCTGATTAAAAACATAACCTTCTTAGGTCATGTGGTCTCAGAGTGAAGGAATTCCAGGTTGATCCTCACAAGATATGGCAGTAAAAAGATTGGCCCCAGACCTACCTCTCCTCTGCGAAATCAGAGTTTTCTGAGCTTAGGTAGTTATTGATGGTTTTGTAGAGTTTCTCCTCTATAACATCTCCTCTGACTAAGTTAACTCATAAGAAGGTGAAATTTCAGTGGTCGGACGAGTTCGAGAAGAGTTTCCAAGAGTTGAAGACTCGACTCACTACCGCTCTAGTTTTGACCTTGCTAGAAGGAACAAATAGGTTGGTTGTTTATTGTGATGCTTCCAAAGTTGGACTTGGTTGCGTTACGATGCGTGAGGTAAGTGCTTAGCCTATGCCTCCTAGACAACTCAAAGTCCATGAGAAAGGTATCCAACTCGCGGCTTGGAGTTGGCAGCGGTGGTATTCACGCTAAAAATAGCAGAACGTACCATATGGGGCTCATGTGGATGTGTTCGCGTCACAAGAGCCTTGATTATGTGTTGACCGAAGGACCTAAACCTCCGATAGAAGGTGGCTAGAGCTCCTGAAGGATTATAAAATGAGCGTGCTATATCACCCGGGCAAGGCCAATGTGGTGGATGATGCCCTAAGTAGATTGTCTATAGGGAGCGTAGCTCATGTTGAAGAGGGAATGAATGAAATGGTGAAAGATATCCACCGCTAGCCGATTAGGGGTACAATTAGTAAAGTCAGCTGAAGGTGGAGCAGTGATGCAGAGTGGGTCAGATTCTTCAATTGTGGAAGTCAATTCCAGACAGGATGAGGACCCCATCTTACTTAATCTTAAGGAACAATACTCGCAAAAATGGAAGCTTTTTTCCCGAGGGGAGATGGGGTGCTACGCTGCGGGGCAGGTTGTGTATACCGGATGTTGGTGAGTTGACAGTAGATACTGGCTGGCTTACAGCCCAAGATACTCTGTTCACCTGGTGCAACAAAAATTTACCGTGAACTACAGGATATTTACTGGTGGAATTACATGAGGAGAGACATTCTTTAATTCATGGCCAAGTGCCCAAGCTGCCGATGAAGTCAAGGTGGAGCATCAAAGACCAGGAGGCATGACTTATGATATCAGTATACCCATATGGAAGTGAGGAAAAGTAAACATGGACTTCATTGCAGGTCTGCCTCCGAACTCGTCGGCAACATGATTCAATTTGGGTAATAGTGAATGGGATGACTATCAGCCGGCTCACTTCCTCCCATTCAAAACCACAGACTTCAAATTTGAAGACTATGCGGACTTTGCCAAGGGTTAGTGGACTCCATGGGGTGCCTTTGGCTATCATTTCAAATAGGAACTCGGTTCACCTCACATACGGAAGTCCTTTAGAAGGGACTAGGCTTTTCAGTCAGCTGGCTATTTCTTTGCAAATAAATGGGAAAGTTGGCAGACTGGCCAGAACCTAAAAGACATGTTGAAGAATGCATGACCCATTTTTAAGAGGTAGTGGGATGACCGTTTTGCCTCTTATCAGTTTTGTGTAAAAAAATAGCTACCACTCTAGCATTTAGATGGCCCCATTTGAAGCATTATATGGTAGGAGGTGTAGATCTCCTATAGGATGGTTCGAGGTTGGTGAAGCTACCTTGATAGGGCCAGACTCAGTTCACGAGGCAATGCAGAAAGTTCCAGCTCATCCTAGAAAGATTGAAAACAACTTAGAGCTATCGAAATCTTATGCGTGTGCGAAGAAGAGAGTTGGAATTTGCGGTTGTGACTAGGTTTACCTAAAAATTTTGCCCATGAAAGGGGTAGTGAGGTTCGGAAATGAGAAAGCTCAGTCCATGTGGGACCCATAAATTTTGAGGCGTATTGGTAATGTAGCCTATGAGCTAGAATTACCTTGGAAATTAGCGATTTATTTAGTATTCCATGTTTCACTTTTGAAGAATTGCACATCATGAATCCAACCTCAGTTGTGCCATTGGACAATGTGGGAATAAAGAGAGCCTCTCATGAGGAGGGTACCAGTACAGATCCTTGACCGTTAGGTTCTTAGGATTAAGGAACAAGGAAGCCAAGCGATCAGGTTTTATGGAGGAATCGGCAGTGCGTGAAGCTGCATGGGAGGCCGAAAAGGCGATATGATGGCCAAATACCCGTACTTGTTCTCTACCAACTCTGTTACAACTTAAAATGTTAGTTTTCATAGAGAGTGATTTAGATATTTGGATTCAGTCATGTGTGTACGTTTCTTTTATGTTTTGAAATGTATATATGAAAGGTAAATTCGGTTATTTTGAAAGCGGGTAGTCATTACAAACGGAGTTTTGGAGTTAAATGAGCAGTATTTGAAAGTTATGATTGTTATTCTCTACTTTCCTGTGTGTTTTCTAACATTCGAGACGAATGTTTCTAAGAGAGAGATATTGCAATGCCCCGGAAACTCAAAGACTAGATCTAGGACTTAAATTAGAAAAATACGAAATTTGCATAAATTGTCACATAACGACTCACTTAAAGGGCCGTTGAGAGACCTAATGACTCATTAGGTCAGTCGTGGGAAGGAGGATTGAGATATGATAAGGGAGAGGCAGTGTACCCAACATAAGACCTCACGAGTCATGGTTAGGCACCATGACCAGATTGAGTCACTCTGACGGGCGGGGTAAGGAATTTAACAAATTGGGGCGGTGTACTTGGCGATTTACCTAACTACTCTTTTGTGGTAGTAATGAGTCGTTAGGTCCCTCATGATAACCTTTCAGGTTTTCTAGGCAGTGTACCTCATGAGTGTGACCACGAGTCATGATCGGTGACCACGACCGTTGGGTCACCGTTAGGGTCTCCTGGCAGTTTTTCCCTATACGATTTTCAAAGAGGTAGTTTAGTTAATTTCCTACTCTCCTAAGCTTCAAACTACGTTATTTCTAGTCATAATTTTAGGCCTATTAGTAGGGGTAAAATGGTTCGTTCCTCATTCCCACTCTAGTTTTTAGAAAAGTCGCCGTAAACTCTCCTTTCAAGAACCCTTCAAGCAAGCCTGAGGTTTCCTCCATTGCAACAGTCCAAGCTTTCTCCTTCAAGAAACTTCAACTCAGGAGAAACTTCAACTCAGGTATGTGGGAATTCAACAAGGAAAATTGTTCTTCCCTTGTGTCCCCCAAAACCCTCCCATAGTTTCTCTATCAGTTTTAGCCCTGAGTTTTCGAATACAAAGAAATTATATGTTATTATTTGTTAATTTCACATAGAGTGATATCCTTACTTATTATTGATATGATCTCTATCAAATCTTACCGGAATTGTTGATGTTCTTGACAAAGTGAAACTAAGCCCTAAATTTTTGAGTAAAGACTAATTGTGTATTAAATTCCGTCTAGTTTGTGAAGTGTGATTTGGGATGAATTTTCTAGTATTTCTTATTGTTTATATGTTGAGTAAATACTCCATTGATAAGAATGATTTTTTCCTTTTCGGATAAGATTTCTTTAATTCTTGAAATTTTTCCATATTATGGAATTCCCGTGTTGTTGGAATGAGTTGAGTTTTCCATTAGCTGATTAGTAGTTCAGTTCAGTTAAAACGTAGAACCTCTTCAGAACTATTCCGAACTTGTCAACTAATCAATTTGACTTCAGTCTTTTCCTGAGGTGTTAGTGGTGCCTCCCAGTTATTAGAATCGGACTCAGAATCCAATTTATTGGTCCATTAGGAGGTCACGACATTTTAGATATATAGGTCTGACTAGCCTCAGAACCCCAGTTCAGTTTACAGTTGTTCTTAGACGGTTACGACTCTTCCAGATAAGAAGCTCTGACCAGTCTAGAACCCAGTTTCAGAATCTGGTCCAACGAGACTCTCAGGGTACTTTTAGTTATATGTCCCTGACTAGTCTTTGACCCCAGTTTAGAGCTATCAGCCTAGTAGTTCAGTTTAGGTTTTCCAGTGGGAGTAGGACTTAGCACCAAGAAGGCCGTGTTTCCAGCACACCCAGGTTCCTAGAACTACGTTGCCAGCGTAGGTTACAGTATTACTTGGCTTGATTGGCCCCAGACTTTTGTGATCACCCAGTTCATGTCTTTATACCCTGACAAGGTATATTGGGTCCTACCGGTGGGGTGTATACATCAGACTCAATGTCTAGCTGACATGGTTATATGTCGGTTACAGACTCTCCCACTAGTCAGTCCAATCCAGTTTTAGAATAAGCAGCTCAGTTCAGTACAGTATCCTAGACTCAGAATTTTTAGACTTAGGGCATGTCCATGACCATCAGACAGGGTCACCTTGACCATTTCAGTTTAGTTCAGTGGTTCAGTTCAGTATATTAGTTGGTCATTGCATGTCATTTCAGTGTAGTTATTTACATTCAGCTATTTCTTCTCTCATTTATTCAGTACATTCAAAGTACTGATGCATACTTTTATGCTGTATTATTTCATGATACAGTTGCAGGTTCTCAAACTCAGCACCATTGGTCGCCGCGGTTCAGATCCTCCACCTCAGCAATTGAAGTGTGAGTTCTCATCATTCGAGGGCCTTACTTCAATTTTTCATTTAGTCCATTATTTTTAGCTAGACTTAGAGTTAGTTGGGGCTTGTCCCAGCAACTCATCAGTTAGAGGGCTTTCAGACACATAATTAATTTCAAACTTCATATGTTTTTAAACTTTATGTTTTTAGTTTTATTTTCATAAATTATTTTATTCTATTATTTCAAAGCTTCCTCTATATTTGTTTTACTCAAAATACCAGTGTATGATAGACCAGGGGTTGACTTGGGGTCACTTGTGACTTCAAGTACCGTATCCCGTCCAGGGTGTAGAGTAGGGGCGTGACATTACCATCAGGTTTTGAAGGGACTCACGACATTTTGTGATGCTTCGAGAGTGGGATTAGGATGTGTTCTTATGCAACATGGTCGTGTTATAGCCTATGCTTCAGGACAGTTGAAGAAGCATGAGCAAAACTATCCTATCCATGACTTAGAGATCGTTGTAGTGATTTTTGCTCTTAAGATTTTGAGGCATTATCTATACGGCGTAACTTTTGAGATATATACTGATCATAAGTACTTGAAATACATTTTCCAGTAGAGAGATCTGAATCTCAAGCAGAGTCAGTGGATGAAATTGCTCAAGGATTGTGATTGTGTTATTTTGTATCATTCCGAGAAAGCTAACATTGTGGATGATGCATTGAGAAGAAAATCAATGGGCAGTTTGGCACATATAGCTCCGAAAAAGAGACTATTGGCAAAGGTGTTGCATAAAATCGAAGGCACAGGTGTCAAATTTTAGGTGAAAAATTCAGAGACATTGTTATCTTATGTGCAAACAAAATCTTTAGTAGAGCACGTAAAGGCCACTCAATATGAGGATGGAAAATTGTGCAAATACAGAGACGAGGTCCTAACTGGTAAAAATAAAAAAAATGACCATTGAATGTGATGATATTCTTCGACTAGGTAATCGGTTATGTGTACCAGATGTAGATGGGGTGAGACAAGGTATCCTTGAGGAAGCTCACAACTCTAGATATACTATACACCCTGGTTCCACTAAGATGTATCATGACCTAAAGTAGTTGTATTGGTAGGAAGGTATGAAGAAAGATGTTGCTAACTTTGTTTCTAATTGTTTGACTTGTCAATAGGTTAAAGCTGAGCATTAGCGACCCGCAAGACTACTACAATAGATCGAAATTCCATAGTGAAAATAGGAAAGAGTTACTATGGATTTTTTTATTGGGCTACCACGAACCCTTAGAGATTATGACTCTCTATGGATAATTAATCAGCACACTTCCTCCCGGTAGAAACTACATATGGGGGAGTGAGATATGCAAAAATATTTATGAATGAAATTGTTCGACTCCATGGAGTTCAGTATCCATCATCTTTGATAGAGGATCTAAATTCACTTCTTTCTTTTGGAAATCCTTCCACGAATCATTGGGTCCACGAATAGGTCTTAGTACTGCGGTTCATCCGCAAACAGACGGGCATTCAACGTATTATACAAATCTTGAAGGATATGTTAGGAGCTTGTATTCTTGATTTTGGAGGTAGTTGGGACTATTGTCTACCTTTAGCTAAGTTTTTCTAAAACAACAAATTTCAGTCAAGAATTCAAATAGACCCATATGAAGCTTTATATGGTAGACGACATCGTTCTCCTATCGGATGGTTCAAAGTTAGAGAGGCAAATGTATTAGGACTAGACTTGGTGCAAGAAGCTATTGACAAAGTACAATTAATTAGATAGAGGTTGCTCGCAGCTCAAAGTAGACAAAAGTCTTATGCAGATAAGAGAAGGAGAGACTTAGCATTCACAGTTGGGGACAAGGTTTTCCCACGAGTCTCCCCTATGAAAGGTGTGATGAGATTCAGGAAAAAGGGAAAATTGAGCCCGAGATTTGTTTGACCATATGAAATACTTGATCGGGTAGGAGAAGTAGCATATCGTTTGACACTTCCTCATGAGATGTCTTGCATTCACCTAGTGTTTCATGTCTTTATGCTAAGGAAATGTATATCTTACTCCTGTCGTGTGCTCGAAGCACCACCTTTACACCTTGATGAAAATTTAATGTATGAGGAGGAGCCAGTGAGCATTGTTGACAGGCAAGTAAGGAAGTTGTGGTCAAAAGAAATTTTATCTGTAAAAGTCTTATGGAGAAATCATACAGTTGAAGAAGCTACTTGGGAGTCAGAAAATGATTGCGAGTGAAGTATCCTCACTTGTTTCAGTCTACATGTATATATTTGTTTTAAATTGGGGACTAAATTTTTTTAAGGTAGGGAGAATGTAATATCCATAAATAATTAGTATGTAAGATTTTAAAAAAAAAGTGAAAAGGGCATAAGTGGGCCATGCCCAATTTAATAGGAGTAAAAACAAAACAAAGTGAATAGGGAAGGGAAGTAGTATCCATCGGCAGTAGAAATTTAAAAAAAAAGAGAAAAATGCAGAAACTTCGAAGAACCGAGAAAAAAATTGCTTTGGAACCTCTCAACAATAAGAAATCTTAAGCACTTATTCAGGTATTATTTGAACTTAGATGTTGAATCTTCTGGTATGATTGTTTCCAGCATTCATAAGATTTCTTTTAGTTATTAAAAGTCTTTTACCAATGAAAATATTAGGGCAACAGTGCTAGTAAGTTGAGTTCACATGTTCAAAAAAATATTATGAATAATCTAGGGAATAAACTATATGAATGGCCTTCACATTAGAAGACTACGGAGTGGTTAGGTCATTCATAATGAAAATAAATAAATTTTTGGCTAATCGAGAGACAAAAAGTGAATCTCGAGGGTATGAATTTAAATTTAGTTATGAGTTATTCTTAATAAAGAAATTAACACAACATTGATATAATGTGATTATAGATTAATCGAAGGAAGTGATACAAATTGCTCGAGGCGATAAGTTGAATATTTCGACAAGAGTACTGTGAGATATTACCACAATTTGTGTTTTTATAACCTACATGACTTATTTATGATTTTTAAAGTGAACATGTTATCGAATATTTTTAGTTGCATGTGGGACAAGTCCTTTACTTGATATGAAACTGAACTGTTTACCTGAAATGTCTACTGCTTATCTGAGATGCTTTCCCCGTTACAAGATATGTTTTACCATTCCTTGGAGGTGACTAAGGTCATCGTGATTATTTTTTTGTTACTTTGAGAAACGTTATCTTGAAAGGTTTTATTACAGGCTGATATAAAGCTCAACTTAATGAGAACTAAAATGCCCATTATTATTTTGTAAATGTTTATATGAGTATCATACTGGTTATAAAGAAATTATAGTTTGGGAGTAGACCTTGATGGATCCTGTAGCTAACTGCGGGTTCGTTAGACCTGGTGACACCTTGTATTTACAGATTACCATTACAACCCTCACTAGTGGGAAGGTAGAACTAACATATAGTTATTGGCTATCTCTCAAGATAGGGAGCCACACCGATTACATTATTCATCCTTGGAAACCTCCCAACATATTAGATTTAATATGATAGTATTTACGGATTTTATTATCAAATGATTAATTGATTTATGCTTAAATGATACAGACAAGAGCGATTATTGTTATCATTTCTCAAAGGACATTTTATTTCATGATATTTTCTTATTATCTCACTAGCATATTTTCTGACTTGTCCCCAATAAAAATGGTTGTGGTTAATTGTTGTTACTCACTGAGCTAGCGACTCACTCCCCGCTATTTGGTCAAAAACTGCAGGTGACGTTGGTGAGGATTTCATTAACTAGAGCATACGAGTTGACAGTTTCTAGTTAGCCCTGCATTGCTTTGCGTGGGCAAGAAGTTTACTTGTTTTTATGGTCTCTTCTTTTGAACTCTTAGAGTCGCTCCATAGTGATGTCATTAGAGTCATGCGTATTCTTTTGTTATTATAGACTCGAGACTAGTATTAGACTTATTTTCATATTTGGAGATGAATTTAGTATTATTGCAATTGAATAGACTGTGGACAAATATTTTTGCCTATTTTGGCGATATGAATTGTTGTGTTCTTGATTGTTGAGACAGGAAAATTTTTTGATAGGTCTAAAAATAGGGGAAACTCTGCCTGATTTTCTGTAAAATTTCCGTAAGGCTTGTTTTGGGGTTCTATCCCTTAGCGCTGGTCATGATTCTAAATTGGGTCATGACAAAGTTTGTATTAGAGCCTTAGGTTAGGTTATTCCTGTAACTAATGGAGCACATGTCAGTAGTAGAATCTTAATTATGGTTATGTAGCCGGCCATTTCTATAATCACGATTCTACGAGGGCATGATAGGACATGTCTTTTATTTCTTTCTTATTCCTCCTTGCGTGTGCGACGTTTAGAACCAACTAGATGAATCTAACACTATTTATTTTGTTAACCACATGGCTCAAACACGATTATCCAATAGAAGAGATACAAAAACTTCACCACCAGCACCTAATTCTACCTTGAGTTGGCAGCCGACTTCCTCCGCTCGGGGAAGAGGCGGAGCTCGCAGAAAAGGGAGAGGTAGGGGTCATAGTACCACTACAAGGAGCCGTAGTACCACCATGAGAGTTACAAGAGAGCCTACTCCTGAAAGGAGTGCTATTCCACCTCCACCATCACATAAGGGTGATACTGCTAAGGCACTTATCTCCATACAGAGAGCCACAGAGATCTTGGTTGATAAAATGGATAGGCAGGAGAGGATTGGACAGCAAAACACTACACCAGCTCAGACACAAGCACAATCTCAGGCAACCACACAGACTTATACTTTTGGGGATAAAGAGGTATCTTTACAAGAATTCCTGAAGTTTGAAGTCACCATAATTCACAAGTTCTGATAGCTCAGCTAATCCTCAAAGTTTCTTGGATGGAACACTCAAGGAATTACGAGCTCTAGGGTGTTCGTGAGAGAGTTGTGGAGCTTGCAGCGTACAAACTAGAGGACATGGCTAATACATAGTTTGAAACCATAATTCTAGGAAGGCGTGTAGGAGTAGCACCATTGACATGGGATGAGTTCACCAAGCTATTCATGGATCACTTTCTTCTGGATAGTATGAGGCAGATATATACCAGGGAGTTTAAGAGATTGGTCTAAAATCCAGATATGGATGTGTCAACATATAACACCAAATTTTGTAAGGTGGCTAGATATGCCCATTGCTTAGTGGCTAATGAAGAAGCTCGGGTTCAGAGGTTTGTTAATGGGTTAGTTGGTCGTCTATACAGTGCAGTAGCTCCATAGATGAAGACTTTGACCTACTTAGATGCAGTTGAACGTGCTAGGAAGATAGAAAATAAAGGACGCGAGGAACGTGCAACCAATGATGTACGTAAGAAGGCCAGGACAGGGGGATCTTTCAATGGCAGCTTTAGTGAAAATCACAAAGCAAGGGATCAGGGACAACAACAACAGGGTGCACAGACAGGGATAAATATGGAATCATAGTCCACATACAGACCACATCATAGACAGGGTAATAATGGACCATCATCATCATCTAAACATCATTATTCTAGGTAGATGTATGCCACTACTCTAGCCTACAAGACCTACGGCAGAGCATATTAGGGCAAGTGTCATGTGTTTACTGGAGGGTGTTTTCGTTGTGGTCAGTTGGGACATCTCTTGAGGGACTACCCTCAACTTTTGAACAATTCTAGCCAGGCTTCCATTTAGTTAGTCACACCTGCTTAGGCTATTCATAATACTTCATGTATAGGAAATAGAGGTCGAGGTGCTAGTCTTGCTACCGGGAATCAGGGATAGGGGAATGTTGGTAGAGGTCACACAAGAGTTTTTGCACTTACTAGACAAGATGTTCAGGCCTCAAATGTAGTGGTTACAGGTATTCTTTCAATTTGTTCATTTGACGCATTTTCTTTGATTGATTTAGGATCTAGGCACTCCTATGTGTCCTTATACTTTGCTTTAAGGTTTGATAGACAACCAGAGATGTTAAATTATCCTTTTCTTGTTGCTACTCCTGTGGGAGATTCACTATTAGTTGAATATGTTTATCGAGAATGTAAAATTCGAGTAGAGGGTAGAAATACTCTAGCTGACCTGATAGTACTTAATATGATTGACTTTGACATGTTGATGGGCATGTATTGGTTATCTCCTTGCTATACTACAATCGAATGCCATGAAAAAATAGTAAAGTTTGAGATACCCAATGAGCCTACTTTTGTACTAAAAGGGGGTCAAGTTCGAGAGGTTGGTAAGGTTATATCTCTTATGAAGGCCCAACGTTTACTGAAGAAAGGCTGCATGGGTCTCTATGGTAAGGGACATCAGAGAGGAAACACTTAGCTTGGAGAAGTTGCCAATGGTGAAAGAATTTTTGGATGTATTTCTTGAGGATCTGCCAGGGTTACCTCTAGTACGAGAGATAGACTTTGGTATTGATTTAACACTTGATACCCTACCAAGATTAATACCTCCATATCGTGTAGCATCGGTGGAGTTGAGGGAGTTAAAACAACAGTTGCAGGACTTGCTAGATAAGAATTTTATTAGATAGAGTGTATCACCATGGGGTGCACCATTACTGTTCGTAAAGAAGAAAGACGAATCTCTAAGAATGTTCATAGACTACAGGCAACTGAACAAGGTAACAATACATAACAAGTATCCTTCACCTTGTATAGATGACCTGTTTGATTAGTTTCAGGGAGGAGTCCACTTTTCGAAGATTGATCTTCAGTCTGGTTATCATCAACTTGGAATAAGTGAAGAAGATATTTTCGAGACAACATTCAGAACTAGGTGCGGGCACTATGAGTTCCTTGTGATGCTTTTCGGATTGATAAATGCTCCGACTGTATTCATGGACTTGATGAATGGGTGTTCAAGTCGTTCCTAGAAAAGTTTGTGATAGTGTTTATTGATGAGATCTTCATATATTCCCGTAGAAAGGAAGAACATGTGAATCATTTGAGGACTGTGTTGCAGATATTGCGAGAACATAAGCTTTATGCTAAATTCTCAAAGTGCGAATTTTGTCTAGACTCAATAGCATTTCTGGGGCATGTTGTATCCAAGGATTGAATTACGGTGGATCCTAAAAATGTAGAAGTTATATAAAAATGGCCTAGACCTACTTCACCTACATAGATTCGTAGCTTTTTAGGCTTGGCAAGTTACTACAGGCATTTTGTATAGGATTTCTCTAGAATAACAGTTCGATTGACCATGTTAACGCAAAAAAATATGAAATTTCAGTGAATAGAGTGGTTAGGCCATTCATAATGAAAATAAATATATTTTTGGCTAATCAAGAGCCAAAAAGTGAATCTCGAGGGGTATGAATTCTAAATTAGTTATGAGTTATTCTTAATAAAGAAATTAACACAAGATCGATAATGTGACTATAGATTAATCGAAGAAAGTGTTACAAATTACTCGAGGCGACAAGTTGAATATTTCGACAAGAGTACTATGAGTAGTAATCTTACCACAGCTTGTGTTTTTCTAACCTACATGACTTATTTATGATTTTAAAAGTGAACAGGTTATTGAATATTTTTAGTTGTATGTGGGACAAGTCCTTTACTTGGTATGAAACTGAACTGTTTACCTGAAATGTTTGCTGCTTATCTGAGATGCTTTCACCATTACTAGATATGTTTTACCATTACTTGCGAGGTGACTAAGGTCATCATGATTATTTTTTTTAGTTACTTCAAGAAACGTTATCTTGAAAGGTTTTTTTATAGGCTGATATAAAGCTTGACTTGATGAGAAATAAAATGCCCTTTACTATTTTGTAAAGTACTATACTAGTTATAAATAAATTATAGTTTGAGAGTAGACCTTGATGGATCCCGTAGCTAACGGTAGATTCGTTAGACCTGGTGCGCCTATCGTTACAGCCCTCACTAGCGGGAAGGTAGAACTAGCATATAGTTATTGGCTATCTCTCAAGATAGGGAGCCACATTGATTACATGATTCATCCTTGGAAACCTCCCAACAAATCAGATTTGATATGATAGTATTTACGGATTTTATTATCAAATGGTTAACTGATTTATGCTTAATGAAACAGACAAGAATGATTATTGTTACCGTTTCTCAAAGGATATTTTATTTCATTATATTTTCTTATTATGTTACTAGCATGCTTTTAGACTTTTTCCCAATAAAAATGGTTGTGGTTAAGTGTTACTACTCACTAAGCTAGCAACTCACTCCCCGCTATTTTTTTCTAAGACTGCAGGTGATATTGGTGAGGATTTCATTAACAAGAGCATACGAGTTGACAGTTTCTGGTGAACCTTGCATTGCTTCGCGTGGGCAAGAAGTTTACTTATTTGTTATGGTCTCTTCTTTTGAACTCTTAGAGTCGCTCCATAATCATGTCATTAGAGTCATGAGTATTCTTTCATTATTATAGACTCGAGACTAGTACTAGACTTACTTTCGTATTTGGAGATGAATTTAGTATTATTGCAGTTAAATAGACTGTGGACGAATATTTTAGCCTGTTTTGGCGATATGAATTATATTGTTATTGATTACTGAGATAGGAAAATTTTTTAATAGGTCCAAAAACAGCGGAAACTCTGTCCGATTTTTTGTAAAATTTCTATAACGCTTGCTTTGAGGTTCTATCCGTTATCGCTTGTCATGATTCTAAATTGGGTCATGAAAAAATCCAAGCTATGGTTCAAAGTAGAAAAAAAGGGTATAACCCAAAGAGAACCTACAAAGGACTCCACAAGCCACAAGATTGCTACTAATATATTAAATCAAATATAGTTATAATGAAGAGAAAGAACTCCTTTATATAGAATCCTAGAAGGGGTTGGTCAGAGACTCAATTAAAAGAAATTATATTCCCTAGGGACATAGAAGGTTGCCCACACTTGGACCAATGTTTCTCTTCTAATTCATGGAATTTTAAGTTGATGAATCTATAGGGATTTAAACCAACTTGAGAAATTCTCTAAGTATCTATCATGGATAAAGTCAATATAGATTAACACAAAACATTAAATGGCATAGAAAACTTGCAAACACAAAGTCCTAGGAAGTCAACATGGAATAAAACAACTCTTAAATATAATTCTAGAAATTAATTTAAAAAATGCTACAGTATTTTCTTCATTTGGGGGCTGATTTGGGCCCCCATTCCATCTCTTCTTGGACTTTAATTTGGGCCTCCAAATCGATGTAAGTAGGGGTGGGTATTCAATTTTTCAGTTCGGTTTTTTTTAATTTTGGTTTTATTTTTCGGTTTTCAGTTATGGATATGGTACACAAAATAACGAACCAAATTAGTTCGGTTCAGTTCAATTTCTTTCTTATTCGGTTCGATTTATTTAATTTGATTTTTTCGGACACCGAATTACCATATCTCACTCTTTTTATGGACAGGTAAATATAAAAAAATCTTACAAACTAGCTAAGTTAACATTCATATATNATGCTATGTACAATTGTGCATCTCAATGTATGTTTGCCGCAACAATTGCAAATAGGCAACAACACAAGTAGACCGCAAAATAATATTACAAAAAGGTATCATCAATGAGACAATAACCAAAAAAATAAGGTATTTAATAATTCAACTCACCACTAGGCACTAGTAGCAAATTGCAATCATACATCAACAATGCAAGACTCTCTTCCATTCGTTGCCATCTCTAAACATAATTTAATCAAGTATGTCATAAAACACAAATTAGTATACTATTAATCTATTATTGCACTAAAAATCTACATACACATTAAAAAATATAAAATCTTATCAAGCTCAAATTTCTCAAGATACTTAAGATATTCCTCAACATAAATAGGATTAGTCTCTTCTCTAAGCCAATCTTGGACATAAACAAGAGAGTGCACATATTTAGGAGCCAATGAACTTCTAAATGGATAAAGAATATGACCATCAGTATGAAACGCACATTCTGACGCTACACTTGAAATATGAATAGACAACACATGAGCTAACTCTGAAAGAATAGGAAATCTAGGAGAATTAACCCTCCACCAACTTAATATATCAAAGTCACTAGAATCAGGCTTTTGTTCTTCACTAATGTATCTATCCAACTCTAATTTAGCACCTCCCTTTCCACAATCTTTTTTTATTTTTTCAAGTAAAGCTTATTTCTCAAAGCTTTTGTTTTCATACTTACAGAAGTTCCAGAACTAGATGTATCAGATGTTTGCTGGGATGAAGTAGATCTTGATGGATATAATTTATTAGATCTTTTTGAATATTGTCTTATATACTCTCCAAATAAAGAATTCATATAATCACGCGCTCCTTCATTTACTTTCTTTCCTACTTCCTCCCTAAATAGCTTTTCAAGTAAAAAGCTAACATACACAAACTTATTCTGAGGATCCAACACAGAAGCAATAAAAATCATTTTGTTCATCTTTTTAGGACAACCCGAATACTTCTTAAACTTTTGTTTCATCCGGTCAGCCATGTTACTAAAAATAAGATCTTCACTTACTAAACACACATTCAAATGTGCATCAAGCTCACATATATCCTCAAAATGAACATTAGAAGTAACATAATATGAACCTAAAACCTTTACAGTGAGCTCGTAGAATCTTTCAAGAAACTTTACCACATTCCTCACATTCAATCAATCATCACATTCGAGCGGACCTGAAACACTTCCGTCTTCACACACATTAGTTGAAAGACAAGTATTAAATTGCTCATTAAAAAGATCAAACCTATCAAAGGCCTTCTCAAAATTTTGTGTTGTATCCAACATCAAATATTTGGAATTCCACCTAGTAGCAGTGACAATGTTTTATCACATTCCACCCTTTGGACTTCACAACATTTCTTAAAATTTCTTATTCTTGCCGGGGATGAATTAACATACTTCACCATTTGTCGGACCCTTTTGATATAAGGATCAATTTTTTCAAATCTTCTTACATAATTAGATTAAGTATGTGAGCCATACATGTCACATGAAGATGCTTACCACCCATTATATTAGTTCCCCAAATATTCAACTGTTTCGAAAATTCTTTAGCTGTAAAATCATTAAAAGACGCATTGTTAACAGTTACAGAGAATACCTTTTCTAAGTTCCAATCAAGCAAATAATTACTAATAGTGTCTGGCATTTGCTCATCCTTATGACTAGATATTGGGCAAAAAATTAATATTCTTTTATGCAACACCCAATTTCTATCAATAAAACGAGCAGTCAAACACATATAATTAATTCTTTGCAATGATGTCCACGTGTTTATAGTAAGATAAATCTTTGGTTGTACTTCTCTAAAAGACTTCTTCAATTTTTTTCTCAATTCACTATAAACTTCATAACAATCCCTTGTCATTATTCTATGGGAAGAAATTCTAAATAAAGGTTGGTCTTTGCTCATAAAATTCTTGAAACCTTCATTTTCTACAATGCTAAATGGTAGTTCATCGATAATTATCATTTCAATTAAAACTCTTCTAACTATTTCTTGTTCAAATTTCCAAAGAGGGGCATCTTTAGATTGAAATGATATTTTAATTTGAGAAGAACTTTCAACGATAGGTTTATATACCTTGAACTTATCCAAATGTTGTTTCTATCCTATTGTTCCATTTTTACTTGAATTGGCAGCATAACTATTCTTACAATACTTGCACTTCGCTCTACCACTGCCTTTTTTAACTACCTTATCAAAATGAGCCCAAACCCCAGATCTTGGTTGACTTTTTTTTCTTTTCTTTGTATTTCCAATTTGAGTATCAAGTGAGTTGTCAATGCTATTATCAGTTGAACTAACATCACTTATTCTACTTTCATTAGCCATCTATATGAAATTAAAAACAAAAATTATAAATAATTAACCAACAAGGAAACGAGTCAACAACCGATAATTTATTAGAACTTCGAACAGTTAGATCTTAGAAGGGATATCCATAAAACCATAACACATATATGCATAATTTTCAACTTTTCATATATTCCATAACACATTACATATATCATATATGCATAATTAAGTAATTAACCAACAACCAACCGACAACAATATAACACCACTCAA
>JACEIK010001710.1:104486-184388 GCA_018107945.1 Datura stramonium | reverse complement strand
ATAGATGTGAAGAGAAAAAGAAGTAGCTAGTTGAATTAATGCAATAACCCTAGTGATATTCTTCTATATAACATTCCTTTCTTTTATCAAAACATAAATGGGTCAAAGGAATGCCTTTATTTCTTTCGGTATTTAACACCCAATGAACCAAAACAACAAATATATATGATTAGGATCAGTCTGGTTTTCATTAACTTAATATCGTTGTTAGTTAAGGAAGGAAGCGGCTCCCCTCCAGTATGAACACATTTTAACTTTAATATTTAAATTACTTTTCATTTTAATTTATTTTTCTTATTTTCCTTATTTTTAATCCTCATTATACCTTCAAGAAATATATATAAAATGAGTGACGAGTCTAGTCATTCTTACAGAACAAATGAATATTATATATTTATATTTATATTTATAGGAATTAGGAAGAAATTATAGGATCATAATACATAAATCAGAACGTAAAAGTGATAAACATTGAGGAAGGAAAAATTCAACAAAAACAAGAAGAAAACAGGGATGTTGTTACACTGATAATTTCACTAATAAAAATAAAAAGAAGAAGAAAATAGAAAAAAGAAAACGTCAATGTCGAAGACGGAAAACAGTCATGAACTCATGATTTAAAAATTATAAAATAAAAAGAACAATCATACACTTACCTCAGTCCTAACAAGGTGAAGACGCCAATGCTGAAGACGGAAACGCAGTCACCACTCACCAATCGATAGTCAACCAGTCAAGCTGAGAAGGAAGAAAGATGCAGGACGCTGGCCGCGGGGACTCAGGGATCTGGGACTGGGGTTTGGCCGTCGAGAGAGATCAGAGATGAGATACAAGGGAGGAATCGAGGCGGGACTTAGGAGATGAGAATTGAGAGACGGGGGAGGCTCCGAGGTGGGCTAGGGATTTTCGGTGAAACCAAATATTCGGGACAACAAAACTGAACAAAAAAATTGAATACTGAGTTGTGCTGGGAAAAAAACCGTAACTGAACCGAAACATTGAATTAATTCATTTCGGTTCATTTTTTCAGTGTTTATGCCCGCCCCTAGATGTCAGACTTGGAGAAAATATCTTCATTGATCTTGATATATTCTTCCATCATAAAACACTTTTTAATAGCTAACTGTAGCCCATTTGATTGTCTTGAAATTCTTTATTTGATGGAACTTCCAAATCTTTATCCATGTCTTTTAATGATATTGAGCTATCATGGATTCTATCAAGGATGATGATACTTTACCATAATATTGTTGATAGCTCGACCTTCCTCCAAGATCCATCCTTTTTGGGAACTAACCAAATAGGAATAGAGCAAGGACTCATGCTCTCTCACACATACCCCTTTTCAAGTAACCCTTCAACTTGTCTTTGCAGGTTTTTTTGTCTCTTCAGGATTACTTCTATAAGCAGGCCTATTTGGAATTTGTGATCCAAGCACAACGTCAATTTGGTGCTCAATGCCATTCAATGGTGGTAGACCTTTAGGAATATCCTCAGAAAAGATATCCGCAAAATCCTACAAAGGAGAAGTAACACTACTTGGCAAAGAAGAAGTTAGTATCTCAGAATTAATCAAGACTTCTTTTTAAGTAAGTAGTATTATGGATAGTCTGTCATTTATTGCATTCAAACACTCTTTCTCTTTAATATATAAAATCTCTTTTTTCTTTTCCTTAGCCTCTTTCCTCTCACCAAAATTTTCTTTTTTTCCACTCGAACCCTCTTTTACCTCTTGCTTATGTTTTTTGATGTACTGTGAGTTTACAACACTTTTGATGCTTAAAACTGAGAAAATAGCATGGACTTAGGTATGTTTATATGGATATGAGGCACTTTTACTTTGATTTCAGGGAAAATAAGTGTTGGAGAAAAAATGTGCAAAAGAGGCCTAAAAATGCAGAAAAACAACCAAGTACAAGTCTCAGTACGAGTCGTAACTTGATTGTACGAGCCGTATTGATAATTGCGGTGAAAGTCAGAAGGTTTGAATAAGAGGAAGGCAACATACGACTCTCAGTACGAGCCGTACCGAGATGGTATGAGTCATAAATTGAGTGGTGGAATTGTTCAGAGAAATTTGCACAAAGGCAGTCTCTGGGTACGGATGGACTCACGGATCGTAGCACTCACATATGACCCATACTATTTGCCATGGTGAGATTCAAGTAATTCTTCAAGATTTGGCAGAACTTCAGATACAACAAGCAGTACGAGTCGTAGGAGGAAGTATGAGGCATACCACAACACTTGTGAAAAACTTTAGAAGATGTCCGAGTTTTCAGGGCCAAACCACGGATGCATTGTACGACTCGTAGGACTGTGGTAAGAGTCGTACCATACTGCCAACACTTAGACAAATCTATAGCAGCCAAGGAAGTACAAGAAGCAGGTATGACCCATACAATCCAGCTACAGGTCGTAGGATCAGTCGTGATACAGTCGGCGCTAGATATGGAACATTCCATGTTAGCTTAGGAAAAGGTTTATAATGTTTGTTTAAATATATTTTATATTTTATTTTAGTCAGAGAACATAGAAATGAAGTAGTAGAGGCATTTGAAGAATTATTTGTGAATTTTTATCAAGTTTTGAAGAGCAATTCTTAGGATCAAACTCTTGATTTCATCTATTGTTCTTGAGATTGTTCTTTGATATTTAGATCAGGTTTTCTCTCAATTATTTTTGTAAGTATTCAATTATGTGTTTATCTATGAATTCTAATTGTAATCTTATAAACATGAGAGGCTAAAACCTCCACAACTAGGGGTTGTGGGAAGTATGGTGGATTAACAAAATAGGGTTACACAAAAGTGATTCAAAACCAATGTGAAACTCTTGTATTGTATTCTCTTCATCTTTAAACGTTTCTTAATGGTGTACAACATTAGGACTTGCCCGAATTCTTTACTTTCTTGAACCTAGAGAAGAAGAGATTAGGAAAAGAGAATTACAACAAAGCTTGAGCTGTGGTCGCAGGATAGTTAAATTTGGAACATATTGATAATGGTTATTTTGAAATCGCTCATCAAATTTGACCCAGTGATTGAGTATAGTCATCCAATAGGGACGAACCAGTCATTTGGATAAACTCTAGTTATCAGTTCTACAAGTAAGTATTGGGATTGATCATGTGTGCATACCTGAAGTAGTTATGAACCCATGCGAAATACTTACCCTAGTTATTTGCAAATCTTGATATCAACCACAATTATAATTTTGTTTTAATATTGATTTTCTTTTAAAGCCACAAATTTGGAGATAACTCAATAACTAGTTCAATTACCTGCACTAGTCTAGATCTTACCCCATTCTCTGTGGGGTCGACCCTGACCTCTTTGTTAGGTTCTTTATTGAAAACGTCCACTTCATACTTTGCCAGGAAGTGTGAGTTTGAGCATCATCAAAATGGCAATGTTGCCGGGAAATATGGATAAGATAGATTAATTGCTTGTATTTAACTTTTGGTTATTATTTCCTGAATTACGTTTTCTTTTTGTTTTCGGATATCCACAGGGTGTCTCTTGGTGAATGCCAAGTACTTATCAGAGTGGAAACCCCCTGATTCCTTTGGATCTCGAAGTTGAAATAACACCGCGAAGAGTGGAGAACCAAGAGCAGAGAGATGCCAGTATTGCTAAAGAAGCTAGGCAAGAGAGCTAGCTCGGAAAGTTGCAATTCAGGATGCAGAGGATATTCGAGATGAAGTTGTTAACGCTGGTCGCCATGGAAAGGGCAACAAAGGTCAAAGATATGCCCCTCAATTCGTCGACGAGGATGACCCGGACATTGATGAAGTCGGGTCAATCAGAGCTATTTGTACCACCACCATTACCTGCTGGGGCAAAATTTGATATCACTAGCACCATGATCCAATTATTAAATATGAAAGGGGTGTTTAGTGGTCACGCAGCTGATGATGCCAACCTACACTTGATGAACTTTGTTGGAATATGCAAGGCATACAAGTTGCCAGAATCACCCAGAAAGGTTAATGTAGTGGGGACACAGGGACAGGAGCCAGGGCCTGACCACTCAATTTCGAGGAGGAGGCAAACTTTTTGGACAAACACATGGCGGGTTTCTAAGCCAATGCCTAAGGGTTTGGAAAATACACTTGGCACCAAGGTTATGGAAGCCAAGGTCGAAACTAATACAAAGACAATTACAACCGGAATGGGTACAGAGACAAAAGATGAGGTCGTGAGCGGGAGGGAGATTGGAGAAGGAATTATGGTTACCGCAACAACCGAGAAGGATTGTACATGCCTCTAAATGCACTTGAGGGAGAGGATGGACAGTCTAAGTTGGAGAGCATGATGGCTGAGATGCTAAAGAAGGTGAGATCCATAGATGATCAGTTGAAAGGCATCCATACTGATATATCGAGCACGGGTCAAAAAGTGGAGTAACATGCTACGACTATCAAGAAGATCGAACAATAGCTAGGGAAACCGTCAGCATCCATGAACCCTAGGCAAAAGGGTACACTACCTAGCAACACAGTCAAGAATCCAAAGAATGATGGTCACTGCAGGACTATGATGACTAGGAGTATAAAGACCACGGTTGACCCCCCTCTTCCTGTTGTAGTTGAAAGGAATAAAGAGAGAATGATCGAAGATGAAGAAGATGTTGCTGAGAAGGAGAATAATGAGGATGTTGAGTTGATTGAGGCTCCAAGTGTTGAAAAAGGGCCTGAAGCTGAACAAAGAGAGAAGCAAGGAGCTACACAAATTTACAAGGCTATTTCAAGACTACCACCACCATTCCCTCAAAGAATAAAGAAGAAGGTGGAGAATGATAATTTTCAAAAATTCTTATCAATGCTCAAACAGTTATCTATAAACATACCATTGGTTGAGGCGTTGGAACAGATGCCGGGGTATGCCAAGTTTATGAAGGACCTTGTCACGAAGAAAATGTCCGTGAGCTATGAGCATGTGGATAATGTGCATCATTGTAGTGCTATAGCCTCATGGGTCCTTGCCCAGAAGAAGGAAGATCTAGGTGCCTTCACTATTCCATGCACAATTGGCGATGTTGAGTTTGCGAGGGCACTCTGCAATTCGGGAGCAAGCATCAATCTGATGTCGTTAGTTGTGTTTACGCAGCTAGGCTTGGGATCCCCCACACCGACTACTATGCGGCTACTGATGGCCGATCGAACAGTGGAGAAACCTACAAGGATCCTGTTCGATGTGCTTGTTAAAATTGGTAGATTTATATTCTTAGTGGACTTCATGATCCTTGATTGTAAGGTTGATTTTGAGGTCCCCATCATTTTGGGGAGACCATTCCTCGCCACTAAGAGAGCTTTAGTAGATGTGGAGGCTGGCCAGTTGAAGTTCAGACTCAGTAAAGAAGAGGTCACCTTCGATGTCTGCCTGTCAATGAAGCAACCGAAGGAGTATAAAGTTGTCTTAGCAATAGAGGATGAATACGAGTTCCTTGACGAACTCTGATTACTCAACAGACTTGCATCGTGCTGCGATGTTAAATTAGGCACTTCTTAGGAGGCAAACCATGTGGTGGTTTGGTGAATTCTGAGTAACCGAACCACCTGCATCATGCTGGGACATTAAATAAAGTTCTTCTTTGGAGGCAACCCAAGTTTATTAACCTAAGTGTGTTCAGTGTGCAGGGGAAACAAAAACAGGTGGCAGAAGAACTGCTGAACAGACAGGTGCTACGGTTCTCAGTACGACTGTAAGAGGATTGTACTGGCTGTAGCATGAGTCATAGTGAGAAGCAAAGATGTGTTTTCAGTGTGTGAGTTTAGGGTACGGTTGGTTCTACGACTCATAACCTCATTATACTGGTCATAGTACTTACTATGGTTATGAACTATGCAAGGCATAGACCTAAATGTAAGAAAGACCTATGAGTCATAGTACAAATCAAACCCCATAGTATGAGTTGTAAGATGTGCTCATAGATCCATAGGTAAGTTTCTCAATCTCTCTGTTACCAGTCCAAGGGATGAGTCTTAAGGCCTTCCTAGTACTCGTGGTATGAGTCATGATGGGTTAAAACTTTTAAAATCACCCGAATCAGCCTAGATTTTTCAAATCTGCCCTATAACTACTTAAGCTTCAAACACACTGTACCCTTCTCCCACGCACTCAAAACCGAAATCACGAACAAATCTCATGACTCCTTTACACCCGTAACTCAACATCAAAGATCAATTGAGCAAGTTTTTCCTCAGATTACACTGACAACCCCAACTTCCAACCATAGTTTCTGATTGTCAGTCCAAGTAAGCAGCATTCAAGTAAGTGTATTCTTTGAAATTGATAATTATGACCTCTGTGCTTGATGCAAACCTGCTTAATCCCTGAGAGTCCTCTCAATGGTTGAAAAATTAAAAAGGACAATGACCAGGGATGTGAACAAGTTGTGTGCAACTGGGTAGGGGATTTAACTTGTAAAAATTGCGCATTGAATTGTTAAACTTGAGTTACGAGTTGTGATTAAAAAGGGGAGGAATGGGTAACTGTAAAACATGATAAATGCATGCCTGGACTTACGGAACTCTGAGTACCTAACACTAAATTGACATCTCCTACAAACTGAACAAAAAATAAGGAAGGGATAGGTTTCACAAGCCTTCCTACAACTCATGGCTTCATACTACGACTCGTAGGATGGCTCGTTGGGGCTGTCCCAAGCCAATCTTGTAATAATCATCAGTATGAATCCTAGTACGGCTTGTGGTATCCTGCTATGTGTCTTACCTGGCAATCATACCAAGAACCTAAAAAGTCTCAAGTCCACAAGTGACAGTACGATCCTTCCTACAACTCGTGGAATTGATTTAAGGGTTGTACCATGAGTCGTGGAAAAATACAAAAAATTTATTTTCAAGGGGAATCCTCATACGACTCATGGTACGGGCCGTAACTTCATGCTATGAGTCGTACCTCAAAGGCATAACATTGACTTGAGATATTATGAGTCTCAGTATGAATCGTACCTCCAAGGTACGGCCCGTACTATAGACTCGTGATAAATTACAGAGGGCTTTTTTTCTTTCTTTCTTTTTCCCATATTTGGAATTCTAACCCTTTTTCTCCATAGGTACAATGACGTAGAAATGAAAAGCATCCAAGAAAACTATCAGAGGACATTGCTTGATGAGACCTCAGAATCCGAACAAGAGGGAAACTCCCATAGTGGTTCATTAGAGAAATACCGGGTCGATACATCTAATAATGAAGGGACTCAAACCACTAGGGCAATGGCTAAAGCCTAGGCCATGGAGACCACTACCACATCTGCTGGTGCTACCTAGTCTAAGGAGGGAGCGGAGGAAAGAGCCCAAGAGTCCGAAAGCGGCTCTAATGAAGAAGAGGGGTCCGAGGAGGCCCAATCTGGAGATGCAAGTAGTGAGTACGGATTAGAGAGGGAGGCACCCAATGTTGAGTAGGAGCATACTCGGCCTAGGGAGAACCATACCATTCAGTGGAGAGTACAGGAGCCTAGGAAATATATGACAGGGCATTTCTCTCACCGCCAAGAACAAACCTATGCAGAGCATTCAGGAAGAGCCGTAGATCCTCATGAATTCATTAAACGAGGTGGAGGAGATGAAGTAGATATTTAGCTTCTATGGATTTGGTTGGATGGATATGCCCCAGATCGATACACTTCAGAAATCGCCGGGAGTTCTACACCAATTATTTGGAAACCATGGAGTAGAATGCGAAAGAGAGGAAAAAGTTGAAAGATCAGCCCAAGCCGGAGAGCGTCATGGTTAGAGGCTGAGAGGTTAATATTTTCGAGCACACTATTGCTCGGGTATTATATGGGCCCCAGTTCATACCACCACATGCTACACCAGAATATGACTATTGGGTGGAGGCTTTGAAACAAATCAAGTAGCTTGGTTTTGACGAGAGGCGGAGGCACATTCAATGGTTGTCCGAAGTGATTTTTGAGGATAAAGAAGAGGGATAATGGGTCACTAGCGGCAAGCAGGTAACAAAGAACTCTCTAAACTTCTTAGCAAAAGCCTACTGGATGTTAATGCGCTACCTGTTGGACCCAAAAGTAAATGATAACACCCTCAGCATAGACAGAGCAACTTTGGTAGCTTGTATCATGTCCAGATACCCCATCAATATCCTGAGGGTCATTGCAGAGGAAATGCGGGATCGGGCTATGAGATTGAGCACTACCATCCCATTTCTGAGTCTTGTATTTAGATTAAGTATAGAGGCAGGCAGCAAGGTGTGTCGTGGTGAGGAGCACCTGATCAAAGGATAGAAGATCACTGATATTGGCCTAATCGGGGATAAAATGAACCTGGTAAGTCGGGCACGACTTTCTACCACAGTCCCACTATCATGGATAGTTACGGGCGCATAGGTGAATGCCCCCACTTCACATCAGCAGGGAGAGACACCGGCTACAAAAGCCGGTCATTCAGATGTATCTCTTAGCACCTCCGTCGCACCACCTATGAGCCTCCTGAGCTAGACTCCAGTCGGGTACATGCTAGTGCCTCAGGAATTTCTTAAAAAGCTGGTCAAGAGACTGACCGTAGCTAAGAAGAAGGTTTAGTCGATGATGGAGAATGTCAAGCCTTGGGTAAAGGTTGAGATTGAGGCAGTTGCACAGGCCTTACATGCCAAATTAGATGATTTTGAGAGCAGATTCAACATGCATATTGACGAGTAGACTGATACAGGAAGCCTCCGTGAGGAGTTAGGGGCTCTTTCAGAGTCAAGTGGCTGAGCTGTTATCAAAACATCCAACAATCATAGCAGCTCCCACTCTTCCTGACCTCGATGCTGCTATTGATGAGGAGCTTGATCTGGCGGCTTATTGGGAGCCCACAGGAATTGACAAAGGGAAAGGGAAAAAGAGGGTCTTCGAGGATGTGGGAGACAAGACCCCAAAGAAGAAGAGGAAAATAGAGAAGAGAGAGTGAAAGCGGGCAAGACTGGAGAGTCAGCAGACTCACAACGTGTATCAGTCGGAGCTGCTTGAGAGAGCTACAGGAGCAGGTAGCTCTACCACAGCCCAAACAGAGCTTGTGAGTGGCAGGGACCCTTCGGGAGAGCCATATTCAGCCTCGATAATTCAACAATTTATAGAGACGATTTTTACTATTGGGGGGGGGGGGTAGCCACTACTCTTATTGATACACCAGTGAGTGCGCCGGCCACCGCCAGCTCCACGATTGTAGCGGAGGTACCTCCTCCGCAGTATGAAAGGAACGCTTGGTGCACTGCAGGTATGTTCCCTTCCTTCTTCTTTTACATTCTATGCTTGGGGGGATGAAGCATGCATTTTAAAATAGGGAGGGGGTGTACTTGTATTTTTGGGATTTTTATTCGTTTGAGGGTTTTTCTTACCGTATTTCTTTTCCATCGTGCTGCTATCTAGTAGAACCAACATGTTTAGGATTTTATTTTATTTTGTGATTTCTATTTAATTAGAAAGTGGCTTAGGAGTACTCAGCCAATAAATTGCACTGGTTTTGGATTTGTAAAAATTGACCCTATTTTAAAAATTTTTTATGACTCGCTGTGTACTTGTGATTGCAAGCATGATTTCTGTGGATATTTTTATGTCATTTAGTATATTAGCATGAATAGTTTTTTTAGCCATATATAAACCGGACAGGTTGAGTGAATGCAAGACATGTACCATGAGTGAGTGAGATCTGATACCTAGTTCAATACTGTGTCGAGGATCTAAAACTTGCCCCATTGGTCTTTACACAGGTTTTTAGGATGGTTTCTTAGGAAAGGATCATAGGAAATTTTTTTATAGTTCATTTTTAGCTTAAATGACCCTACAAAAATAATTTGATTCCCTTGATCCTGATTTTGAGCCTTAAATGAATCATTTTTCTTTAATTAACCAATTAATTGTACCCATTTTTATAAGGAACCTGTTTTTGCCCTTGTCCCTCCTTGGACATTATGAACCTCAACGTAAGAAAAATGCCTAAGTTAAGGGTGGCTAGAGTAGAGGTGCATAAATATTGGAAAGGCGGAAAAGGAAGAGAAAAGAAAAAGGTAAAAAAATGAGGTGTGGTGTGACAAAAGAAAAAGAAAAAATAGACAAACATTGAAAAATAAAATACAAAAAAATAAAGATGAATAGAAATCCATGAAAACACACCGCACTCATACAAGTGCATAAAGAAGGGTGAAAATGGAGGGAAAAGGTGGAAAAAGTAAAAAGTACGAAAAAAGTGAAAAATATGGAGCCTCGCGTATGTAGTGCCAAGGAGGGGTTTAGTCTGTCAAAAGATTCCATCTCTACCATACCCAGCCTGAAAGCCTACATTACAAGGTAAAGCAAGTCTTATAGTGATCCTAGCTTGACCATCTGACAAACCGAAGTAGAGAAAATAAGGGCAAGCCTATGGTATTCGATATGCAGTATTTGAAACTTCTTTGTGAGAGTGAGAGTCTTACTTTTTAAGTCCCATGCTTCATATTTTACTATATTTGTAAGTGGGGGACTTCATTTGTTGTGTTAGGGTACATGGTTTATGTTTAGTTCTACCAATGTTCTTTGTGAAAAGCATTAGTGATGATTTGACTATCTGTTGATAGCTATATGACATATATTGAACCCTGTTTATCATGTTTTGTGGTTACTTGATATGCATGTGCTGATTTGGTTCAATAGAAAAGAGTTAAAACCCGTTTGAGTTTATAGTGCAAGTTTTGGTTGATGATTGGGTGTAGTATCCTAGATTTATTTTCTAGATAAGCATCGTGTTTAGTTTTTATTTTCTTTTCCTGAGGACATGCAAAAGTCTTATGTTGAGGGTGTTGATGTGCTGTGAGTTTACAACATATTCGATACTTAAAACTGAGAAAATAACATGGACTTAAATTTTTACTTTGATTTCAAGGAAAATAAGTGTTGTAGCAAAAATGTGCAAAGCTTCATAAAAAGTTAAGTTATGATTCTATTATGATTTTGATTTTACTAAGTCTAAATTATAATTTATGATTCATGTTATGATTTCTCTTCAAGTACTCTTCATGGAATTATCAATATCAAATATATAAATTTTCACAAGTATGCATTTTCTTCATGATTTATGAATTTATGACTCTTGGCCGACTCACGAGCCCTATTCATGGTTAATCATGTATTTCAATTATGATCAACTATGTTATGATTTATTTGTCCATGAACTTCATGAATGATTTCATGATTACGATATGAGCCTCATGTGCAAGTTCTTAGGAGCAGTTTCTAGCACCAAGTAGGCCCGGCATTCAGGTAATGTAAGGCCCCAAAAACTCAAAGACTGGACCCGGGATGCAAATTAGAGAAATATGGAATATCTGCACCAGGTCACAAAATGAATCATTCTGTGACCCGTGGGGAGTGACCACGAGTCGTTAAGTGACTCGTGGCGAGGCTTAGGAATTTAATTTGAAATTTGGAGAAAATGGTGACCACGGGAGTGACCATGAGTTGTAGTCAATACCATGACTCATGGTGTGAACCGTGGTATAGGATATATTTAAGGTCGGGAAATGCAGGCAGTGTACCCAATGGGTCCTCACCACAACTCGTTTGGGCCACCACAAGTCGTGGTGTCACCCGTGGGGATTCCAAGGCTTTTAGACAGTGTGGTCAACGAGAGGAAAGCACGAGTCGTGGTCACTAACCATGACTCGTTAGGTCCCCCGTGGTGACCTTCAGTGTGCTTCAGGTAGTGTAATCCACGAGTGTTACCACGAGTCGTGGTCACGACCACGACCCGCTAGGTCACCCATGAGGACTGAAACTCAGTTTTTCCCTGTGAGTTTTCAAGGGCCTTTTAGTAAATTCCTATCCTCTTAAACCTTAAACTACGTCGTTTTAAACATATTTTTAGACTTATTAGTTGGGTTAAATGGTTTCTTTCCTCATTCCTCACTTAGATATTCAGAAAACAGATCGTAGAATTCTCTCAAGAACTCTCAGAGCAAGAATTAGGGCAGTCTACTTCTCCTCAGATTCTCAGGGAATTTTATCGGATTTCTTTATTAGGTATGTGGAAATTCAACAAGTGGAAAATTCTTCCCTTATGTCCCCCCAAACCCTTCTCTAGTTTCTCTCTAAAACCCAGCCCTGAGCTTTTCAATGTGAAGAAAATATATGTCAGTTTTCTTTGAATTCACATAGAATGATATCCGTGATTATTTTAGACCTTATTTCCATCAGTTCATGATTAAATTGATGTTATTTCCGTAAAAGTAATTCTAGCCCTGCAGATTTTCGAATGTTAAGAAATCCTTGGTAATGCTTTGTTTAATCCATGTGGAATTATTATGGTATATTAATTATGGATACTTTCCACCAGTTAGTAACAATATTGATGCTTATCCCTGTATGTTGAGTTTAGCTCTAGCCCGTGAGAGTAGAAAAGACTAGAATCTTGCTAAAGTGATTAACCTTGAAATTTTCCTGATTATATCAATGTGGTGAATTTCCATATTATTTTATATGATAAATTCTCAGTCAGATACATGGTTGCCTAACTTTAGTTAAAATGATAGAATACTCAATGTATATTAGAAATGTCAGCTGATCAGTTTGACTACAAAATTTTTTAGGTGTCAGTATTACCTCTTAGTTATCAGAAGCAGATTCAGAATTCAGTTTATTGGTCCACTAGGCGGTTATGACACTTTAGACATATAGCTCTGACTATCCTTAGGACCCTAGTTCAGATTAATGTTTGTTCTTAGACGGTTACGATGCTTCTAGATAAGCAGCTCTGACCAGTCTAGAACCCAGTTTAAGAATTTGGTCAGATAAGACTCTCAGGGTACTTTTAGATATGTATCCTTGATTAGTCTTGGGGCCCTGTTTCGAGCTGTCATTTTAGTATTCAGTCTATGATTATCCAGTGGGAGTAGGACTTAACACCGATTGGACCGGGGTTCCAGTGCACCCAAGTTTCCAGAACTACGTTGCCAGCATAGGTTACAATATTTATTGGATTGATTGGCCCCGAAATTTAGTGATCACCCAGTTCATACCTTTATACCCTGGCAAGGTATATTGGGTCCTACCGGTAGGGTGTATACATTGGAATCCACGTCTAGCTCATGTGGTTATATGTCGGTTATAGACTTTCCCACTAGTTAGTTTAGTCTAGTCTCAGTACAATTCAGCTCAAATCAGGATTCCAGACATAGAACATGCTTTGACCATTAGACAGGGTCTTTTTGACCATCTCAGCATTACAATTTTGCAGTTCAGTAGCTTTAGTTGGTCCTGGCATGTCTTTTCAGTTCAGTATTTTCTTTTATTTATCCCATTGTGTAATGTTTCTCTCATTTACTCAGTACATTCAGAATACTGATGTACTTTTATGTTGTATTATTTTATGATACAACTGCAGGATCTCAGTCTCAGCTTTGTTAGCCGACCGCTCATCGAAGACCTCAGCTTTACTAATTGTTGAGTCCTCATCCTTCGAGGACGGAGATTTATTTATTTCAGCTACATTTTCATTCCTTCTATTTTGATTTGGAGTTAGTTGGAGGCTTATCCCAGCAACTCATCAGTCATAGCTGCTTTCATACTCAGATTGGCATTTCATACTTGTAGTGTTGTTTTAATATTATCAAACACTATGAACCAACTTTACCTCTTTCATGTATTTATATTTTTTGCTTTAAAATCCCTTTGTATGCATTTTTATATTACTTAGAATGCTAGCGTATTATAGACCAGGGATTAACTTGGGGTCACTTGTGACTTCAAGTACCATGTTTCATCTAGGCTGTAACCCAGTGCATGACATCAGAACACTAGGTTCAGAGTATCCTTGAATGTCTGAAAGCCGCACTTAGTAGAGTCCTCTTCATGGACGTGAAGCGTACCATACTTATGATGGGGAGGCTACGAGATGTCATTAGGAAAATTCTCTTTATTTCATACTCCTTATCATGCGTTGAAATTTAGTTCCAGAATCATTCTACTAACTCGTGCTCTACTTCGTTTCAGTGAATTATGCCTCCACGACACGATAATGGAAAGAGGGCTGGTAATGCTCAGCGACCTACCCCACCAGCTCCAGTAGCCCCTCAGGTCTACACAGTGTCCACCGTGGAGTTCAGGGCGACTATCCAGCTACTCGCTCAGATAGTCACTAACCAGGTGAACTAGCAGGTGGTTCCAATCAAAAACAACGGTTCTGCAGTAGCTCCCGAGTACGGGATTTCACTAGGATGAACCCTCCAGACTTTCATGGATCTAAGGTGAGAGAGGACCCACAGGTATTTGTGGACGAGATTAAGAAGATCACCCAAATTATGGTTGTCAGTACCTCAGAGAGTGCCGACACTACTGCCTACCAGCTGAAAGAGGTATCCCAGTTCTGGTACGAGCAGTGGAAGGAGGGGAGGCCAGCGAAAGTAGGACCAGTGGAATGGGAGGTGTTCACTACAGTGTTCCTGGATAGATATTTCCCTCGAGAGCTCAGGGAGGCCAAGGTAGCGGAGTTCATGAACCTGAGATAGTGAACCCGAGATAGGGAAACAGACCGTGGAAGAGTATGTTGTGGAATTCACCAGTTGTCCAAATACGCTCCGTAGATCAGGCTAAGCCAAGGGCTTGCATGCTGAAATTCTTGTAAATGGGGTGTCGAACCAAGTCCTCAAAGAGGCAGGGACGATGTCGTATCAAGGATATCGACCTCTCTAGTTTGATTGTCTATGCCCGTAAGATTGAGGCCGAGAAAGTGAGGGACATGAAGAGAAAGATTAATTGGAAAAGGGGACTGGGCCAATCGAATTTCACACTAGAGGTCCCATGGGTAGCAGCCCCGCCTGGGGCAAAGAACAATGTAGAGAGCTCCAACGCCCAAACACCGGTGCCCCTACCATTCAGTTCCACCATAGATCATAGGGTGGAGCATTCGTTCAGTATCAGAGTTACAGTGCTGTACTGTGTATTCAATTTGCCCCAAGTGTGGCAAAACCACCCAGAGAGTGTCTTCAAGGTCGAGAGGGTTGTTTTGGTTGTGGATATCTTGGGTAATTTGGCCTTTAAGGAATACCTATCAGCAGGATGGGGAGATCACAATCCACTACTCAGCGCCCCAAAGAGGCCGACTAGCCTAGTGCTGTGCTAACACATTAGGTACGGAGGGCGGTCAACACCAACCATTTTTATGCATTATCATCTCATCAGATAAGGAGAACCCACCAACATGTGGTCACGCAGTAGCGTTACATCTTTTCCATCTAGATGTATATGCCCTGCTTGATCTGGGGGCCATAATAACATTCATGACTCTTTATGTAGCAGTCAGCTTCGATATCACCCGTAAGTCCTCCTAACCTCTTCCGCCTCTACCCTGGCCAGGAGCTAGCTTAGAGCGACTGGTGTATAGAAACTGCCTAATATTAGTCTTCAATAAGGTTATTCCATCTGACCTTGTAGAGTTAGGACATGGTTTACTTCTACCTCATCCTTGGCATGGATTGGTTACACCGTTTTGCCTCGCCGACTGCAGAACTAGGGTTCTTAGGGTTCATCTCCTAATGAGCCAGCTCTAGAATCGTTGGGAAGTAGTTCTAAGACCAAAGGGTAGGTTTATTTCCTACCTTAAGGCCGTGAAGCTTATTTCTTAAGGATGTATTTATCATCTAGTTCGTGTTAAGGATTCCGACTCTTAAGACCCCAACTATCCAATTAATCCCCTTGCTAGCCGAATTTCCAGATGTGTTCGAAGATCTTCCAAGAGTTCCTCTCGAACGAAATTGAATTCGCATAGACCTTATTCCAAATACTCAGCCAATCTCCATCCCTCCTTATAGAATGGCTCCGACTTAACTTAAGGAGTTATCTTCTCTATAAGGATGCTCCCTCCTTTATTACAGAGGGACGGGAACTTTACCTATTTTTCTACAAATACAACTTTGCTTTCTCGGTGACGTCCGAACATTTGGTCTTTTCCCCTATAGTGACAAAGCATTGTCTCTCTCTCTCTTATGATAATTGCTAAGAATTCAAGTTGTCTCTGCTTTGCAAAAGTCAAGTTTCACTATTAAGTCATAAAATCTTTTTAACTAGTTAGTAATCCATTATAAAGCTTTTATTTTACTCCCCATTTGTTGTTTTTGATTGTTTGAATTATTGCTCGCTAATCTTTGAATAACTATGAACTATTGTTTAGTTATGTATATGCATTGTTGTCTTTATTCGTATATGCATATCGTTGGTACTTGTTTAGTTTTTAAAAGCAGGTTCTTTTAATCTATCTCGGAATCTATCTGAGAGTTGCCGGATAAGAAAAGGTCATGGGAAACTAGAAATTAATGAAATGTAAATTTTTATTTTTATTTTATATATTTCATTTATTATTTAGTTTTAGTAGTTGTAATAATTGTAAATGATAGTTAAAAGAGTTTTATCGTTTTAAAGGGAGGCGGGGAATTATGTGTTGTTTGCTTAGATTTTTATTTTCTTTTAATCTCTTTCAACCTTGCATTTTTCTAACAAAATCATTTTGTTGTATTTTTCGTTGCCTATTCTCCTTTTTCAATTAAAAACAGATAATGTGTTTTATAAATTATTAACTATATTTGAATACTATCCCTAACATATAGTTAATGGAAAAGTAAAAGGAATTACGAGGTCTAGTTCTGAATTTTAAACTAAGCTTCTAATTCCATTCCCCGGACGTAACATCAACCTTGGATTTGGAAAAGTTTGGTGTGTATTTATATGTGTAAATATCTTATGTTCTTATATTTGAAATTTGAATCGTTAAGCTAAAGTATATTTTTAAATATTATTATTTAAACTTAAGACTGACCTCAAATTAATTTGTTGCTAAGGTTGAAGGCCACGATTCATAATATCGTATTTTCATCCCTAAAAAGAAACAAACATTTTAACTTCCAAAATTTTCTTTTATATCTTGTTTAATACATTAAATATATTTAAATCATCATAAATTTATTTATCATTCTTGATTTATTAACTTTCTTTTCTTTACCCTTTGGGTAGTTATGATTTATATTTCTTTTAGTTATTATGAACAAAGTTTTATTGTTATATTTTTTAATATTGTTTAACTTCTTTCTTTTCTCTAGTTTAAAATTTAACCTTTAATTAGAAAGTGCTTGTATAACATGTAATAAAAATAAGCTTACAAATCAATTTGCTTTATCACTTAATTTCTACATTAATTGGTGTATCAATATTTACTAGTCTTAAAATAAATTCTTTTACATGTCAAATTAGAAAATAGATTACTCATTATTATATCAAGTAATTTTGTATTAATTTGCAAGTGGTTTACTTTATTTATTTATTTTAAAATAAGATTTTACTTGCCTCAATCACATTGTAAAGTTAGCTTTAATAAATTAATGGATCTTTTTATCACTTAGTATTTTTCCGCACATAATTAACAAAATTGCCTAGACCCATTAATTAGGACCTCGAAAGGTGCTTAACACATTCCTTTCTAGGTAACTTGAGCCCTTACCCGACTCGTGACGATTAGTTGAACAAAGTTATCTATTTAGTTAGTTTAGTCTGGTGCTCCTAACGCACCATAACTGCTAGGTGGGAAACTATTCTCTCCTTTTTTAAATCATTTAAGAGTTTTCATGTCGAATTCTTTCAAGGTACGGGAGGCCAATAGCACTTGGTAAATTTCAAGATCTACATACATGTCGCCTGGATCACCGACTATAGTCAGTTTTCTTGAGGTGTTAGTAATACCTCCCAGCCCTAGTTTGCAGTATGTTATCAATTAGTTCTTTAGACAGTTATCACACTCCGTATAAATAAATTTCAAAACCAAATTTTAGATACATCAGTACTGGGCTATCGCTAGTTCTTAGATGGTTACGAAGCTCTGTGATAAGCAAGCCTTCGCGCATTAGAACACTGCCAGGCATTATCCGCACCCGATAGATTCTCAAGGTACTTCCGCATAAGTACTCGACTTCAACCAGACCCCAAACAGGCTATTAGCTTAGTAGTCAAATTAGGACTATCCAAGGAGAGGGGCACCTCATGGATCGGGTTACGCCGCACCCAAAGGTGTAAATAACTACATCGCCATCGTAGGTTATTGGCCCAACGGTTTCAACTTTGTGATCACCCAGCCAACCACTATACCTGGCAAGGTACAAAGGGGCTTTCTCCCTAATGGGTGTATACACGTAATTCCGTGTTTAGCTCACATGGTTATATGTCGTTATAGACTCTCCCCTTGTCAAGCATAATTTTAGTTCAACTCAGTACTATCCAGTTTAGCTCAGTTCAGTTACTCAGTTCCAGGGCATGTCTATGGCCATCAGTCAGGATCATTTTCAACCATAGATTTATAACTCGCTTTATCGCATTTAGTATCACTTGGTCATTTCATGTTATTTCCGGCCCGCTTGTTTATTTTACATGCTTATTGTATATCTCACTTACTCAGTATAGTCAAAGTATTGACGTATCCTTTCTATATTGTATCAAATTATGATAATAAAGCGCACTTCATCCCAAAGATCGCCAAGAGTTCCCTTTGTTGATTCCAAGAATAGCAAGCGTGGTGAGTCCTCATCTTTCGAGATTACTACTTCCTTTTTAGTTAGTTCTTTTTAGTCAGACATTAGAGTTTGTTGGGGCTTGTCCCAGCAACTCAGCAGCTAGATGGCTTCAAACCCGCTTGTCTAGTATTGTTTCAACTATGGCCACACTTTCTCAAAGAGGTATTGATTGCATAATTATTTTTATTAAGCTTCCGCTTATGTTTTACTCAATTCACCAGTGTAATGATAGACCAAGGGTTGGCTTGGGGTCACTTGTGGCACCAGGCACCGTGTCTCGTCCAAGGTGTAGACTCAGTCGGACAAACTGGTATCAGAGCACTAGGGTTTAGAGTATCCTCAGATGTCCGAAAGTCGCATCGAGTAGAGCCCTTTTTATGGGTTTGAAGGTGCCACACTTATGATGGGGAAGTTACAAGACGTTATTAGAAAAATCTCCTTTGTTCATACCTTATTGTGCGTTGAAGTTGAATTTGAAATATGTCCTCCCAACTCGTGCCTATTCGTTTAAGTGAAACTATGCCTCCAAAACAAGGAAATGGAAGGAGGATTGGCATTGCCAACGGACCTGCCCTACCAGCTTCAGTAGCCCTCAAGACGACCATCTATCCTCAGCAGAATTCTGAGCGGCAATCCAAACATTGCTAAAATGGTGACCAACCAAGTGAATCAACAAGTGGTTCCAAAGAACGCAAATGGGTACACAGTAGCTACTAGTGTTCAGTAATAATCTAGATGAACCCTCCAGCTTTTCATGGATCCAAGGTGGGGAGAAGACCTGCAGGAGTTTGTAGATGTGGAAGATCACCGGGATTATAGGCGTTCATTTTAAGGGAGTGCCAATATGGTTGCCTACTAGTTGAAAGGGGTGGCTCAGATTTTGTATGACCAATGGAGGGAAGGGAGGCTAGCAACAGTAGGGCCAGTAGATTGGGAAGAGTTCACCATAGAATTTCTAGACAAATTCTTTCCTCGAACCGAGGGAGGCCAAAGTCACTAATTTCAAGGAATTTAAAGGCAGGGTAACATAATCGTGGAGGAGTATGCGTTGGAGTTCACTCAGTTGTTGAGATATGCTCCAGAGATGGTAGCCAAGCGAAGGGTTCGCATGCTAAAATTCATCAATGGAGTGTCAGACTTGGTACTTAAAGAGTGTGAATCACATGCTCATTAAGGACATTGATCTCTAATACCTAATCATTCATTCCCAACAGATTGAGGTAGAGAAGTTGAAGGATATTGAGCGGAAGAATAAGAGCGTCAAAACAGGTCAGTTAGATTATAGACATCAGAGGTCCGGCGGCAGTAGTCGCCCACAATGGGAAGAAGAACACTAGACTCAACACCCACATCTCCCCATCCCACAAGGATCGGAAGGGTGGAGCATCTGGCTCGCAGTCCCAGAGTTTTAGTGCTAGAAACCATTACCCAGCTTGTCCTAAGTGTGGAAAGAACCATATAGGGGAATGCCGTATCGGCAAGAAGGGTTGCTTTCTTTGGATGTGGGCAAGGTCACTGTGTTAAAAGAGTGTCCTTCGCGAGGGACAAGGGAGAGCTCTATCTTTCCAGCAACCTTAGTAGGCTTTCTAGATCAGCAGGGTAATACTTCAGGTACGGATGGCAGTCAACACTAAAATCGCTTTTATGCTTTGTCCTCTTGTTAGATCAGGAGAGCTCACTTTATGTTTTCATAGGGTATGTTACGTCTTTTCCACCTAGATGTATATGCCGCATTAGGATCCAAGAGCCACACTATCCTTTGTGACTTCTTATGTAGCTGTTCATTTTGAAATCAGTCCGGATGTCTTCAGAACCATTCTCAGTCTCTACCCCACTTGTGAGTTTGTTAGAGCTCAGTATAGAAACTACCCAGTCTCAAAGTGTTGAATAAAGTCATTCTAGTTGATCTCGTAGAGTTAGACATGATTCGATTGCAAACTCCCATTCTTTGCGTAGATTGGTTACATTCCGTTATGCCTCAGTCGAGTGTAGAATTAGAGTCGTTAGATTTCAGTTCCCCACGAGCGCCTTAGAATGGATTGGTGGTGTTTCAAAGGCCTAAGGGTCGGTTTATTTCCTACCTTATGTCAATGAATCTCATTTCAAAAGGGTGCATCTATCACCTAGTTCGGGTCAAAGATTCTAGCTTTGAGATCCCAACTATTCAGTCAGTTCCAGTTGTCATGAATTTCCTGACATGTTTCCCGAAGATCTTCCTGCAGTCTCTAGAGTAGAAAATAGACTTTGGCATAGACCTTCTTCTAGACACGCCTCTATCTCTATAGCCGAGCTTAAGAAGTTGAAGGAACATCTAAAAGACCTTTTAGATAAGGGTTTCATCAGGCCCAACATCTCTCCATAGGGTGCTTCGGTGTTGTTCGTGCGAAAGAAAGATGCGCATTTCCCTTAATGTGTATTGACTACCACCAATCGAACAATGTTATAATTAAGAATGTGTATCCTTACCCAAGATTGATGACTTGTTTGATTAGATTCAGGGAGCCAGTTGTTTTTCAAGCTAGATCTCAAGTTGAAATATCATCAGCTTAGGTCAGGGAATGTGAAATACTGAAAATAGCGCCTTTAGAACTCGCATGGTCATTATATTTAAGGTTATGTCCTTCAAACTAATTAATGCCCCAAAGAACTTTCATGGACCTGATGAACAGGGTATTTAAACAGTATCTGGACATGTTCATTATGATGTTCATAGACGACATTTTGGTATACTTGTGAAATGAGGAGGGGCATCCTAACCATCTGAGGATAGTGTCGCAAACTCTCTCAAAGACCGCCGGGGCTATTCGGCTAAATTCAAGAATTGTGAATTTTGGCCGAAGACTATGGCTTTCCCGCCTAAGTGTGTTCTAAGGTAAGAGGGTATTCAGGTATATCCTAAAAGATAGCAGTGGTGAAAGACTGGCCAAGCCCTACTTCCCAATAGATATAAGAAGTTTCCTGGTCTAGCGGGTTATTACTCGCATCGCTTGTAGAGGGATTTCTTTCTATTGCGTTTCCTTCGTGTCACGCCCCACCTTGAGGGGCATGACGGGCACCTAGTGCCATACTAGGATCTGACTGACCTGGCTGGCTTATGCACGTCTGGTGCATGCCTGCGACTCAATTCAAGAAAACGACGGTAGCTGTCTCGCCTGTAACACAAATGCACACAAGGCCGTGATAGACACCGTAATAAAATAGCTAACCAACAACATGCAATAAAAGGTATCCTATATGGGCCGACAAACCACCGTGCTGTCTAGTTATAATAAAAATTAAGGCAAGCCACTATATTAGGCCCTACACGGCCAACATAATGGCGATAATCGACAAGGCCCCACACGGCCAACATACAACTAACTAACCGACTGACCGTACTTTGCAAGCCTCTAAGAAAACAAATAGTGGTCGGGACAAGGCCTCGACCTACCCAAAATGCTATACAACTAAAATACTAGAATCTCTACAACCTGGTAACTACGAATGAAAGGATATGTCCCAACTACGGATCAACAAATACTACCAAGACCCTAAACTCTATTTGTCTAAACCTGCGTGCAATGCAAAGGTCCCATGATTGCCATGTCAGTACAATATGTACCGAAATGGGCAAAATAAGTAAAAGCAAAATGAAAACTGTTAAAAATTGAAAGTGAGTGGAAAAAGAGGGGCGTAAGACTTACATGTAAGCCGGCTTATTCGCATATGCACCTAACAAACACTACACGTACATGAGCTACGACCCACAATCATATATTCATAAGCTATAGCTAGCATAAAAATGCAAAAACCTAACCTGGACCGCATAGTTGTGAAGGTAATAAGCAACACAGAATAACCTACCCTGGCTCCCATAAGCCTCGGCAGTGCCAATCAGTCTATATACCCCTATTGCCCTGTAAGTAACTGTAACCGTAACTCAATACAACCCTCGTAGCCTAAATCTAGTGTAATCCCAATATGGCCCTCAAGGCCTCAATCTAGTGTAACTTAATATGGCCCTCGCGGCCTCAATCTAGTGTAACTCAATACGGCCCTCACGGTGCCTCGCACAACCCTCACGGCCTCGCACAGCCTTCACAACCCTTTCGCTGCCCTCACGGCCTCAATACTGCCCTCACGACTCCCACACATGGCCCTCACGGCCTAAATATGGCCCTCACAGCCTTAGTATGGCCCCTATTTTCAATACAGCTCTCACGGCCTCAATATCGTCCTCACAAATTTCGCACGGCCTTCACAGAAATCAATATGGCCCTCACGGCTTCAATACGACCCTCATGGCCCTCAGTACAACCCCTGACAAATGCATCCAGTCCCTGTGGACATCATATTAAGTCTTCTTTCTGAGCATAGCCCTATAGGCACAAAACCCCTCACATCCCAAACACCGTATGCAGCAGCTACCAAGCTAACTAGGGTTAACTCCGACGAGGGTTACCATGTCTTCTACTGGTCGACTCCACCCTACTTGTAGCAAGCTGACTATAATAGGCTTACTTTGGAACACTTGTCCTCTACGTAGAATAACTGTGGGGCTGCTACTAATCGGATATGCTCCCGAAAAGTCAGCCCTAACCTACCATAGGTAGCTTATTATAACTCTTGGCCTGGGTACACGTAATACCGTGGTTCAGTTCCCAAGACACTAACCGAGCTTGTTCAAATTTCATATAACTTCTCTTCCGTGATTCCTAACCTCATAGGTGTGTTTATCTAGACTTAGTCATTCTCGGCAACCTGTACCTGAGTATTTGATAAGAGTAGGCTGGGGCGTTGGCCCCCTCTATCTAGCTAATAACAAAACTCCCCTAGAGATACTCCACGTCTATCGACCGGGCACAACTAAGGTGGTGCCCCGAGTGGCCCGTGCGATAAGCACAACGTCGATCGAAACCAACTATCACGGGCGATAGCCACTATGTGGCGGAGTAAACTTTCTCAACTCTCTAGGCAACTCTGGTGCCACTGACTCTGGGGTAAGACCATACTAACATACTCTTGGCCTTGAGGTGCTTCGGCGTATGCCGCCAGCCTGGAGGAGCTCTACCGATAATGGCTGTGCTCGAACTGTAGTTAAACTGTCCGATGCCTATGCTGTTCAACTTACTAACTAAGGCCCAACTATTACCCACAATATCTGAAGCCTACGGTAGCAAAACATCGTTTCTACTAACCTGAACAGAAGGGAAGAGGAATTTCTATGATGCTTCTAGCATGAGTCACCTTTAACCTCTTTCTTTCTCGACGAGGATATTGCAATATACTCTTAATATGCTTTCTAACATCTAACCACAACATATGCAATCATAATCTACTGATAGCATAACCACACGACACATACATGGATCTTATATATTCTCAACAACTAATCACAAAAAGTAGGATCATTGTCTATGCTCATAAACATAAGTCATATCATTGTAAGACGAGAATAACTTGCCAAAGGACTAATCCTTAACATACCCTGATTGTCGTTCCCGAATAACCGTCGAGTTTCAACTCGTATTCATCAGCTCTTTTTAACAGTAACTTTAATACTGAAAGAATGGGTCTAATTTTTAATACTAACCTCGAAAATCGATAACTTAATATTAATAGCAAATATAATTCAATCATGTAAAACACGACCGAAAACTTATAATTTCCGGAGAGTTTGTAAGGGAGAAGTGCTTACCTAATACCGTGTAGGATTCAATTTGGAACAATTTTGAAAACTTTAGCTCGGCAGGGTTCCAATTTGCCCGGCATATTTCGAGAAAATATCTCCATAGTAATGCGCCCGCAGGCTTAGAAACTCGATACCCGAAGTTAATTTGAGTTTGGACAACGTTTGGCAGCATAATCAGACGAAGGTTTGATAAAATTTTGCGTTCCTTAGTTCGCCAGGGTACTTGTTAAAAATGATTTTGAAATGAAGTGAGGGAGTATATATATAACTTGAGGATGGTGGCATGGGGTGCCCCCATCCGCCTCAAAGCAGAAACTTCCCCTGCGTCGTTTCCCTCTCAGTGTGCCATGGCCTGGGCAATGGCGCGCCTCAAGGCCGCAGGCCCGGCCGCGCGGGCCGCGGAGCTGCCGACCGGCGCTCATGCCGGCCTTGTGCGCTTCCGGGTCCTATCCGATCCCCCACTTTCGAGGCTTCTCCCACATGTAACAAGCTTACTCATCACAAACCTCACATACGCCTACTAATCGATAACATTCTACTGCGTAACACTTTGATTAAGCTAACTCAAAAAAAGGGTGAAGTTTCGCTGGTCGATGAATATAAGAAGAGTTTTCTAAAGTTGAAGACTCGACTCACTACAACTCCACTTTTAACCTGACCAGAAGGAACAAATGGTTCACAGTCCATGTGATGCTTCCAGAGTTTGGCTCTAGTTGCGTGCTAATGCAGCGGAGTAAGGTCATAGATTACACCTTGTCACGCACCAACATAGGCCCGGATCAATCATGGTACAAGGAACCCCGAGAGACTCTAAGCTCCACTCCATGGCATGAACATAACTTCTAACTTAATCGATAAAAAGCGTAAGATCAACATAATAAACATGGAGGAAGTCTGAACATAACATAACATTAGAGTATATACACGAATATGAAGCTGATTATACACTAAGTCTGAAAAGCTCTCTAATTCTACTTAGAGTTGATGGGACAAGACCCCAAACTAACTCTCAGTAAGTCTCAAACCTGCACAAAAGGATAATTGATACCAAATGGTCCTCGGGAGATGAGGACTCAACACTGAAGCAGGAGGCTAACTCTGGAAACTGGCTAGTGACGAGGCTGGGTCTGAAGATCGGAGCCTGTATCATGAAACGATACAACATAGAGTATGCGGTCAATACGTGGAATGTACCGAGTATGCAAGCTAAATAAACGCTTAAGTAAGTAAAATCATTAAAACATGGATCAATAATATAAAACATAATCAAGATAAGAAACTGACAGTAGGGCTTGCATACTATTTTCGAAAATCATGATTAGAACATAACTATATATCATAACCTGACTTGAATGACCAAAAGTTGAAATATGATAATCACAAGTATATCCGAACATCGGGCCAAACCTTCTTTAAAACATATATAATATATATCATGAGTGATAAACATGCATAACTGAAATCATGAGGAACAATGGGAGACTTGTCATATAACCGACATTAATAAGATAGAGCTTACGTGTCCCGAATTTCACGCTTAAGTGTGTGAGCCTTCTAAAGTTTCTAGGGCTAGAGACGCTTTACTATAATATTGATATCTGTCGAAGGCCCTTGGGGCAAGGGAAATCTCTGCAAAGGAGGTCCCAAATAATCTGAGCATACCGACATTGGCGCGAAGTTCTGAGGCATAGGTTGACTAACCCTTAGCCAACTCAGTGCTAGACACTACCTCCCAAAACATGCACATTCTCTCCATTGTTTTTCAACGAAGATGACCATCGTCTAGTGACGAAGTTGAATAATCATGTACATATAAAATCTGAAATCATACATGAGGAGCCTTGGCTCAGGCCATACCGCAAGCTGAACATAATTTGGAGTCTTGACTCCAAAACCATATGGTAAGCTAATTGCGGAAATCATAAATCATACTTGAACATATGGGCTTGCCCAATACTTAAAATATGCTTGAAGATACTTGATTCACATGGAAAACTGTCATAGACATGGGTAACTTGAAAACGTGTTTTCATCATAAATATCTAATCATACTTAAACATACATCATAGATCTCAATTTTCATGAACTTTCATAGATGGGTATCATAATTTATAAAACTTGAAAACATGATTCATAACTGAAAATATTGTAAAAACTTGCCACCCATGAATCATAATTCAATTATAGGAACATGCTTGATCATACCCATGGTAGAAACATAATCCATGCATTGGTTAAAACCCCATAGGATCAATGTATAGATTTTCATAAATTACAGAGGGATCAGCATGGGTGTGAACAAATTCACCCACTCATAACCCTACATACTCCGAGAGAATCTAATTATACAACTTCTCTGATTTCCCAAGGAACAATTGAGAAGAACTTGGAAGAAATTAAGCTTGGTCAAATTTATAGACTTCTAAGATTGCATGCATGAATAGGAATAGCTTCGAATGAAATTACTCCTATTAAAACTCATTATTCATAGATTAAAATGACATAGTTTAGCCTTAGGATCATAGGAATTATGGAAAATCCCTAACTAAACCTCGTAGAGAAAATAGACTGCCATTTCTAATGAGGGACTGGATGATTCGTCGTCCATGGCCACGACTCATGGCCTCATCTGTCGCCTTCACTGCCAAATCTCATCTGGGCTCACCACGACTCGTGGTGCACCCAACGAATTGTGGTGATCCACCCATTAGGTGCATTGCCAATTTCTCCTATCTTCACCTCATCCTTGACCACGACTGACTCAACGAGTCATGGGGTTGGCCACGAATCATGGTCATTTCCGTGGTGATCCATAAACCAGAAATTTAAACTTGTCATACACCTCACCATTAGTTTCTTGACAATCAGGTCATTCCGACGAGTCACATGACGAGCATGTTCGTGACCCGTGGGGACAATTCTCTTTTCAATTTTTAACTGTCGGGTCTAATCTTAGAGATTTCAGAATATAACAATATCTCCCTTAGGAACATCTAATCTCACATGTTGGAAAATCATACAAAAGTAGAGAAATGTAATTGACATATTCAAATACCGATCATATAAGCTAAAATCGACAGTAATGACTCACCTCCGCAATGAACCAGCATAACAAAACCGAATTCATGAATCATACATACATACTTTTACATGAAAGAAACTGAGGTACATGAGTTGGACATGAAACTAAATAGAGTTTTAGGGTAAAAACTAATACCTTAAGCTGAAACTAAGCCTGGGAGAGGGGAATATGGGTATTTAGCCGTAATGTCCCTAAGCCCTAAGATCGCACCTGTGAATTGGAAATAGAAAATAGGATTTCTACACCAGGTCACAAAATGAGTCATCCTATGACTCACGCCAAGTTGACCACGAATCATTAAGTGACTCATGGTGAGGAGTGTTGACTTGTTTGGAAATTGTCAAGTTAGGGCACCACGGTGTGACCACGAGCCGGACCAAACCCATTGCCGTTAGGGTCACCCGTGGTCGTGGGATGGATTAAGGAAAAGGACCAGGCAGTGCACTTAACTGGATCCTCAGCATGACTTGCTGGAAGCACCACAAGTTGTGGTGTCGCCCATGATGATCCTGCAGTTAATTTTTGGTAGTGAGGAGGATGAAAAGTGACTACTGGTCATTGTCACGGTAATCTAATCGTCATGTGCCCCATGGCGAAAAGTGTTGAGTTTGTGGCCGTGAGCTCAGATGGGTGTAGGCTACGAGTCGTGGCCTTAGGACGATGACCCGTCCAGTCCCTCATTCGGACTAGTCAGTTTTTCTCTGCCAGTTTAGTAAGGGCTTATCCATAATTTCTATGATCCTAAGGCCTAAATTACGTCATTTTAAGCTATGAATAGTTAGTTTTAAAAGGGGTAAGTTCATTTTAAGCTATTCCAGTTCATGCACGCCAACTTAGAAGTCCAGAAAGGTGATTAGGTTAATTTCTTCAAGTTTTTCATCAATTCTTCATTGAGAAATTAATGGAGTTATAGAATAAGTTCTTCGTTATTGTAGTTGGAGGAATGGGTGAAATCATTCACACCTATCTAACTCCTCTCTAATTTATGAAATTTATTGATAATTCTATGGGCTTTTTATCCTAATTCTTATGAAATCCTTACGATCTATTTATGGGTTAATTATTCTCATGTATAAATTCATGTTTTATAGATTCATGGGAAGATTTTATGACTATTTAGGATTATAAACTTATGGATTTAAATTTCTACAAACTATGCCCAATTATGCATGTTCTTAAGAAAAGTTAAGTTATGATTTCGAGATGATCTTGATTTAGATTTTCCAACTATGATTTATGCTTACGATATGTTTTCTCCAACATATATCATGATTTATGAGATATCAAGTATATACATGTTTTACAAGTATTCATAAATATCACATTTTAGATTTATGAGTTTGGCCAACTCACGGCCTTACTTCACGGCTAGGTCACGTATTTCAAGCATGCTTATGATTACATGGGTGATTTTGAACTAGCCCATGGATCTCATCTATATTATCCTATAAGCACTATATGTTTTGGGGAGTAGTATTTTTAACATCGAGTAGACCAGGGTCCAAGCATGCCCCAAGTCTCGCAACTACGCGCCAACGTAGCTGCCAATGGGACCTCCATGATACTTTTCGCTTGCCTACATGGGCCTTCAGATATCAAAACCTCTTTTCATGGTTCTACCCTTTGAGAGGTAAGAACGCCCTCCTGACTAGGGGTTTACAGGCCTGGCTGCATGTGTTCTCATATGGGGTATGTTGCTAGAAGAATCTTCCCACTATTTCTCATTATTTATGTATGGTTATGATTATATACTTTGGAGCCTTTCGGGGTTCCTTGTCCCCTTATCATGATAGACGTTTAGGAAATGTTTCATTCTTTCATGACTTATTTCATGCCATGAGTTCACCTCTCTCCATTCCTCTAATTCGCATATACACATGTGCGTAAACATGTCTTCTCAGACAACAACGGAGTCGCCCAACCTTTACCAACTCTAATGGATCCCATGCAAGTGGTAGATGTAGAACTTCCTGGGCCACCCTGAGACTGGTGATATGGTCCATGATCACCCACCCAACCAGCAGACTGTCTGCATCGCTAACCTTTATCGAGAGGCGGCAACAATATGGTACAAGAACTCATGAAGATGAGCCTGTCTGAGCTTGTGATTCGAATATGGGTGGAGAGTGTAAGGAGGAATAAAGGAAGAACAAAATGGCCCAGATCGAAGACTTGGAGAGTTTCAAGAAGGGGCCGAGTAGTGGAGTCGCCCCTCAACCCCGTTAGAGGGCCTCATAATAAGATTGGGGATACAAGCCCGGTGAGGGAGATTACCTATCCCGTTTGTGGACGTTGCGGGAAGAACCACCGAGGAATGTGCATGGTGGGTTCAGATGTATACTTCATATGGCCGGCCCGATAAACACGGGATTGCCCTACACCAAGCTAGACTGTTGGAGGTCATGCCCACACCACCCCTCCAAAGAGCCCTACTTCAGCTAGTCAACATGCTTGTAATGTAGAACACACGGGATGGTGTTTGCGTGCTCCGACACTTGATACGATGTGGGGAGGCCGGAAACATGCGTAGGAATTGCCCATCGTCAAGCAATGCAAAGGTAGAGCTGGTGCGCCAATCACCAGATTAGCATTTCCAGCAAAATGACCCATCCTAGCAGGATAGTTTACCAAGAGAAAGTGGCAATCACTCGCATGTTGTCACCGGTATGTTATAAGTCTTCCTGTCAAACCTACCATGATTGCTAGTTCCAAGAACTACCGTACAAGGTACAAGATCTCCTTGTGCTTAATATGAGATTATTTCGGGGAAGGTAGGGAAATGGTAAGTGAAGCGCCAAGTCAAATTCTGTTTCATAAGCAGTTCCTATAAATAGTAATCAGTAGTCCATCCATTGTCCTTTAGATTTTTCCCTTATGTTTCCCTCGATGCTACGCTCAACTCATGCTTATGTTTAGAACTCTAAGATGACAGGTAACCCTGCCGGGCCACCATCCCAATATTACCCATTCACCATATCATGACCCTTGTTATGCATGTGAACTCATGTCTCTTAGCATGCTCGCTCAATGAACTCAAATATTCTAAGATTTGCCCTATCGACTCATAAGATCGTGCTATGTAAGATATATGCCTAGCTTAGATTTATTAAATGATTCGTGCTCATGATTCCTTACTCTAAACCCTATGATGTTCCCTCATGATGAAGATGATGGTTAAAATGGGTATTTTCAAGGTAACTCCTATCCCCTGCCTTAGGTGCCGGGTATGTGAAGTCCAAGAAGTATGTTGGCTAGCCAAGCTCGGGAGTATAAACAACCCGCAGTGGTCATTTGGATTGTTGATCCATTTCCATGGATTGAACCTTTCCATATCTTCATTTAGTTATTCATTATTTTTGGAGGTGGACATGTTCATTTTCAAGATGATCTAATGAAGATGGGTGAGATTTTTGATTTAGGAGGGTTAGAGGTTTGACCCGTGAGTCAACATTTAATGTTAACGAGCTTAAATTTGGGTTCTGAAAGCTCTCTTTGTTTTGAATGGTGATTTATGATTTAGTTGGGTAGTTTTATAGATTTCCAAGGTCATTCGGAACTGATTTGAACTCTTTGATCAATTTATGAGCTTTGAGAAGCCAAGTTTACCACCGTCAACTTTTGATCCACACGACTCTATATCGGTGATTGTGGACAATTCCAACAGGTTTGGAATGTGTTTTATGATTGATTGCATATTTGTTGACCAGGGATTCCGGATGAGTTTTGAGTGGATTTGAACGTTTTGGGTATTTGGCATGATCTTTAGCATAAAGGGTGAAAACTCAAAGGTTCTGGACTTCAAAATTTTAGCATGAATTGTTGGAGTTTGCCTTGTTGACTCAATAGATGGTGGTGTCGTTATTTAGAATGTGTCAGAATCATCCTTGGTGACTGATGTAAAAGCTAGACAAGAAGAGGACCTTAATTTGGTAAAACTGAAGGAAACCATTTAGAATCATAAGGTAGAGGTCTTCCCAAAAGGAGAGATAGTGTGCTTTGATATCTGGGTCATTTGTGTTCCTGATGTTGAGGATTTGAGAAATTGGATATTGCATGAGGATCATAGTTCTAGATACTCCATACATCCAGGTACCACCAAGATGTACCGTGACCTACGGGAAGTCCATTGGTGGAATGGCATGAAGAAGGACATCGTGCACTGTAGCTAAGGTCCAAATTGTCATCAAGTAAAGATTGAGCATTAGATAACGGGAGGTGTGCTCACACACGCATCCCTACTTGGTAGAAGTGGGAGGAGATTAATATGGACTTACCACAGGGTTGCCTGCACTCGTCGACATAGTATGACTCCATTTGGTGGTCGTGGACAGTTGACCAAAGCTGCCCACTTTCTATTGGTCAAAACCACCGATCGCTGGAAGATTACATCAAACTATACATTCGAGAGCTAGTTCGGTTGCATGGAGTTCCCTTTTCCATCATATCAAACAAAGGTACTCATTTTACCTCTCAGTTTTAGAGATCATCTCAAAAGGGGATTTGGTACTCGGGTCAAGCTCAGTACAACATTTCATCTCTCGCAAACCGATGGTCAGGCGAGTGGACTATCCACTTGGTGACATGTTGAGAGAAGGTGCGATTGACTTCAAGGGTGAAGTTGATGATCATTTGCCTCTCACTGAGTTCGCGTACAACAATAGCTATCATTCCATTTCAAATGGCTCCTATTTAAGGCCTTTATGGGCGGAGATTAGATCGCCTATTGTTTAGTTTAAAGTCGGTGAAGGCGATGATAGACCAGATTCACCCATGAGGCCATGGAGAAAGTTTAGCTCATAAGGGGCAGGTTGAAAATAGCTCAAAGTCGTTAAAAGTCCTATCTGGATGTGAGGAGGAGAGAACTTGAGTGCGAAGTTGATGATTTGGTGTTTCTGAGGGTGTCTCCCATGAAGGAGTGATGAGGATCGGAAAGAAAGGAAAACTTCAAATTCTAATATAAGTTGGCCTAAACTGGATTGTGAAACAGGTTGACAAGGTGGCATATGAATTGGAGTTGGCCTCAGAATTAGCTTCCGTTCATCCTGTTTTTCATGTATCGCTCTTAAAGATTGTTTGGAGGATCCAGCCCTAATTGTTCTGGTGGAGAGTGTAGGTGTGAAATATAGCCTTAGTTATGAGGAGGTTCCGGTGGAGATATTGGATCATTAGGTTCAAAGGCTAAGAAACAAGGAAGTAGCTTCAGTCAAGCTTTTATGGAAGAATCAGCATGTTGAGGGAGCTGTCGCGGGAAGACGAGGAAGATATGATGGCTAAATACTCCACATATATTCCCTTCCGGATTAGTTTCAGCTTTGAGGTGTTAGTTTTTACCCTAAACTCTCTTTTAGTTTCATGTTCACTATGTACCAATTTCTTTCATGTAAATGGTTGTATGTGTGGTTCGGGAATACACCAGTGATGTAGTTCAAACTTAGAGTCAGTAATTCTATCAGTTTTCAGCTGATATGATCAATATTCGAATGTGATGATTGTATTTCTACTTTCTATATGTTTTCAATATTCGTGGACGAATGTTCCCAAAGGGGAGATATTGCAATGCTTGGGACCCCTAAGATAAGACCAGGGAGGTTGAAATAGAGAAAATAAGATTTTCTACACCAGGTCACGTAATGAGTCATCCTATGACCCGTCAGTTGACCACGTAGTCGTTAAGTGACTCTTGGGGTGAGGAGTGTTGACTTGTTTGGAAATTGTCAAGATGTGGGGTGACCACAAAAAGGACCACAAGTCGTTAGGGTCACCCGTGGTTAGGGATGGCTGATGGAAAAAGGGAGTATGGGGCAGTGCATTCTAACAGGTCCTCACCATTACTCATTGGAAGCACCACGAGTCATGGTGTTGCCCGTGAGGACCCCTGGGCTGGTTTTCGGAAGTGAGGACGATGAAAGGTGACCAAGAGTCATGGTCAACGGTAATGAATCGCCATATGCCCCGTGGTGACCAATGCTGAGTTTGTGGTAGTGTTCAGGATTTGATGCAGCCACGAGTTGTGGCCTTGGAAGACGACTCGTTAGTCCCTCGCGTTGGGACCTAGGCAGTGAAGTTTTTTCTCGCGAATTTAGTAAGGGCTTATCCGTAACTCCTATGATTCTAAGTCAAAAACTAGATCGTTTGAAGCTATGAATAGTTATTTTTACGAGGGGTAAGTTCATTCTAAGCTATTCCTATTCATTCATGCAAACTTAGAAGTCTAGAGAGGTTATTAAGCTTAATTTCTTTAAGTTTTTCATCAATTCTTCATTGGGCAATCAAGGGAATTATAGAATTAGTTCTTCTTAGGTATGTAGGTGTCAAGCCCCACCTTGGGAGGCATGACTGGCACCTGGTGCCCTACTAGGACCTGAACGGCCGAAGCACCGAGCCTAAGAACCTCCGGTGCGTGGCTGACTCTAACTCTAGAATCAAGAAAACAACGGGCTATATAGCGGCTTTAAATAAACCCTCGGCCGACAAGGCCTATAGCCACTTGTTAAAATAAATAACCATAGACAAAACAATCATAGGGAGTCCTATGCGGGCCGACAAGGCCACCATGATATCTAGTTATAACTGGAAAGTAAAATCAGATGCTAAACTGAATTATGACCAACAAGGCCGCCAATCAATAGCTAAATAGAGCCCCCACACACAACCAACACACATAATCTAAAATATATGGCCCCACACGGCCGATATCATCTAACCATAGTGAAGTAACACAATCTACAAGCCTCTGAGAATAAGATGGTTGGGACAGTATTCCGACCTATCCATATTGTACAAACAAAAGAAGTCAAACCACTATCACACAAGCTCCTAAAAGGGAGCTGGACGGCTCTTTACGGTTGACTGGAACTACAGGGACTCCAAGCCTCGTCTATCCGCACCCATGAAAGTAATGCAGCGCCACAGAAAGGGCGTCAGTACCACAAGTACTGAATATGTAAGGCAGTAACTTTAAATGACTAAAAGTAAGAAATAGAACTGACAATGACTAAAAGTAAGGAATAGAACCTGGCCAATGATCAAGTAAAGGAAATAGATTGAAGATGACTCGAAGTAGTGAAATAAGGGCTAAACATAACCGTAATAAGGAGGGTAAGGGTCATACCTAACAAACGAGGTGTCTTACTGTCTAACTATCAGTAACTAAAGAAAACATAAAACCTTACCCGGTCCCCATAGGCCGGAAGGCTGACCGCATAGAATAACCCACCTGGGCCCCCATTAGCCCTAGTGAGTACACCTCAATCTATATACACCTATCCAGGTCATATTGAATTAGCTACCAGCTATAAGCATCCTGCCGACTCCCCTAGGTCTGCAACTTAGCCCGCTTGGCCCCCGATCAGAAGCCGTGTCCGAGTCCGGAGGACTTACCCATACCCCTAGCATAAACGCCGGCGGTGTGTATAAGGCCAACAACGACATATGAGGATCTGGATCCCCATCTTCCCTTGTGGATGGCATGCCGTTCGTAGAGCAATGTATCCCCTGTCGCGGAGGCGATTGGCGCTATTAACCCTAGGTGGTCACGGAAGCTATACCTGTAATCCCACCCAAACAATACAAATTACGAGCCCGACCGACAAAAACAACTAGACATGTATAACATACTCGACATGCTTTACCGGGATTCATACTGACTACTATGTCAAGAAACTAACTTGCCGAAAGAAAATGCCGCATACCTCATTCGCCGTTTACCGATTAATCGGGGCAAGTTTTGGCTCGTGTTCAACTCCGCCTTCTCAATTGTAATCATATTAACGGAAGAATAGGGCTAACTTCATTACTATATTCGAAGAAACAATAACTTATACTACTAATATACTACCCATAAGCTCAACTTATCGATATAAGATAAAAAACTCGTAATTTCTGAATCTAGAAGGGAGAAATACATACTTTAGGCACGTGATCATATTGACACTAGTTTGTAATAACTCCATCAACTTAAGCTCAAAATGATGACCATTTGTCGGGCATATTTTACGAAAGTAATCTCGTAGCGATGCTCCATACAACTTTATACTTCAATACCAGAAAGTTAATTTGGATTTGAACGGCGTTTAGCGGCGTAATCGAATGATTCCCAAATGTTTTCCCTTGCTTCGTTCTGGTTGTGATTTGTGGAAATAACATAACGTCTAAGTGTGTGAGGCCTTTATATACTTGAGGGCGGCAGACAAGGCAACGGGCACTCGCCGGCTCGCTGATTCGCTCCGTTCCACTTTGGGTAACGCAGGGAGGGTCAGCCCAAGTGCCACTTGGGTTCTCCGGGCAACTTGCCCGCCTCCAAAGTAGAAATCCCAACTTCTTGCAGCCTGTTCGGACTTTCCCCAGGCCCTTTCCTTGTAAGTATTGCACTCTAAAACTCTCAACCAACATGCCTTTAATTGGCCGAATTAAATATTAGAAACTTACGGTGTGTAACATCCTCCCCCAAGAACATTCACCTCACGCACTTTTACTTGCATGAACCTTAACCTTACAATTACTAATTCTGAACTCCTCGCAGGTCTCCCCTGTAATATGACTATCCAAAAACCAAAACACAAAAGTCTAATATAGGTATTTCACACAATACTATGGCATTCACTTCACAATAAACTAAAGTCACCATCTCACATATACATGTATAGTGCAACTTATGAGACAACAACAACATACCATAACTACCAATCTGACTAAGTCTCCAAATAATTGAGCATATCTCGTTTTCATATCGCCTTTATGCCTCCTGTGTCATCTCCTCTCGCTTATTTCTCCATAACACTTTAACGGAAGCAACATCTTTAGTTCTTAGCCTGCGGATCTGCCGATCTAGAATGGCTACTGGAGCTTCTTCATAAGCTAACCTCAGACTGGGACCCTTGCATCATCCGGGAGGGATCTCCTATGTAGTTCCTCAGCATTGATACGCTGAAAACCTGGGTGAATGGATTCTAATTCTGAGGTAAATCCAATTCATAAGCCACCTGGTCATCCTCGGCAAATCTGATAAGGCCCAATAAACCTCGGGCTAAGCTTGCCTTTCTTATCAAATATCACACACCCTTCATCGGTGAAACCTTCAGAATACCCACACCATTAAACTCTAGCTTTCTTTCTGCCGCACATCAGCATAAGATTTCTGGCGGCTCTGAGAAGTCAGCAAACATTCCTGATAAGCTTTACTTTCTCTCTAACTGATGAATAATATCCGCCCAATCAACGCTGATTCTCCTACCTCAACCAACGGCTGGAGACCCGTGCACTCGCCCCATATAACGCTTCATAAGGTGCCATCTGAATTGTTCAATGATAACTATTATAGGCAAATTCAATAAGCGATAGATACTCATCCCGTCACTTCCAAAATCTAGCACACACGCCCGGAACATATCCTTGAGCATCTGATTATACGTTCGCCCGCCCGTCTGTCTGATGATGGAAGGCTGTGCCTGTGTTAACCCGTCCCCATGCCCCCGTAAAAGACTGCCAAAATTTGGCTGTAAACTGCGCCTTCCTGTCGGAGATAATTGACAACCGAACACCATGCAATCGGATCTATTTCTCTCTAATATATAACTTAGTATAATCTTCGGCCGAAAAGGTAGCCCTTATCGATTGTAAAGTGAGCTGATTTTGTCACCTATCAACAATTACCCCAATAGAATCATATTCTATGTCTGATACGAGGTAACCCTACTACAAAATCCATATTAACCGCTCTCCCATTTCCATAAAGGCACGGCTATATCCTCGTAAGTTAGTCCGCCTGGTTTATGATGTTCAGCTTTCACCTATTGGCAATTGGGACATTGAGCTACGAATTCTGTTGTCCCCTTTTTCATTCCAGCCACTAGTAAATCTCCTTTACGTCATGGTACATTTTGTCAACCCGGATGGAGAGAGTAACTAGCATAGTGTACCTTGCCCGTGAGGTCATAGAAGTAGACCCAGATTCCAGCATCCCAGCTTGTCGCAGGTGTGGTCGAGGGCACACAGGCCAGTTTTTGGCAGTTCAGGTGCTTTTTCGGGTGTGAGTAGCCCGACACATGCTTAGAGATTGGCCAAATATGAGATAGATCGTGCTGGGGGCCAAGGCCCGCTTAGCCTAGCAGCCCCTCCCATACGCTCAGCACATCAGGGGGCATCTACTAGCACAAAGCCTGGCGGTCAGCGCTGAATAGATTCTATGCGCCGCACATCGTGGAGCATCTATTAGCACAAACTGCGGTTAGCGCCTGCACGTATTATGTGCTTTAGCATCCTATCGAGAAGGATGTCTCCCCAAATGTGGTCACTAGTATGTTGTGTATTTTCCATATTGATGTTTATGCTTTGCTAGATCCGGGGCTACCTTGCCTTTGTAACACCTTATGGCTGCATTTGAGTCAATGCTCTAAGTCTTGTTAGAACCCTTCTTAATTTATACTCAAATAGGTGACTCCAGTTATAGCTAGACGGTGTATAGAGGCTGCCCAGTCTCATACCTTCATAAGGTCACCTCAGTAGATTTGATATAGTTAGCCATGACCAATTTCGATGTTATTCTCGGCATGGTTGGCTATTTGCATGCTATCTTCAGCTTAATTGTAGAACCCAAAGCAAGAGGAGTTCATATTTCCAAGTGAGCCGTCTTAGAATGGAAGGGGTTGTTCAGCCGTGCCTGTAGGTCGATTCATTTCCCTACCTTAAGGCCAGGAAGATGATTTCAAAGGGCGCATGTACCTTCTTTATTTAGGGTTAAGGATGTCGAGTCTCAAAACCCCGACTATCCACTCAATTCCAAAATAGTACATGAGTATCCAAGAGGTCTTTGCTTGATGATTTTCCGCGTTCCTCCGGAGCGGGAGATTGATTTGGTATAGATCTTCTTCCCGACACCCTGCCGATATATATTCCACCCTATTGATGATTGACAGCTAAAGGAGTTGAAAGAGAAATTGAAAGACTTGTTAGATAAGGGTTTCATTAGATCATAAGTCTCATGGGGTGCACCGGTCCTCTTTGTCCGAAAGAAGGATGGTTCACTTCGAATGCGCACGACTATCGGCAATTGAACAAAGTCACCGTTAAGAACAGTATCCATTACCCAGATCTATGATTTTTTTTGAATAGCTTCAGTGGTTCCAAGTGTTTCTCCAAGATTGATCTCGTGTCCGAGTATCATCAAACAGAGTCGGGAGAGTGATATCCCAAAGATAGCCTTCAGGACGCTGTGTGGTTATAATGAGTTTATAGTTATGTCTTTGGACTAACGAATGCTCCCTGCACTTTCATGGACTTGATGAACATGCTTTAAGCAATATCTGACATGTTCAGATTGTTTTCATTGATAACATCCTTATATACTGAAGCGAGAAGGAGCATGCTGCTCATTTGAGAGTAGTGCTTCGACTCTCAAGGACGCCACTGTATGCCAAGTTCAAAGTTAGCGTAGTTTTGCTGACTCCATAGCATTTTTGGTCCATGGTATCGAGTGAGGGCATAAAAGGTATATTCTCAACACCGAGGTGAAGAACTGGCCTAGACCGATGAGTCCTTCGGGAGACTGAGTTTCTTGGCCCAGCAAGTTACCACCTGAGATTTGTTGAGGGTTTTCATCAATTGCAGCATCCTTGACCAAGTTGACTTAGAAAAAGGTAAAGTTTCAATGGTCAGAGGCTTCAGAGAAGAGCTTCCAAGAATTGAAGACCTGACTCACTTAAGCACCTCGCTGTTGTCCTACCCGAGGGTACCGATGGTTTTGTGGTGTATTGTGATGCTTCGATGATCGGACTCGGGTGTGTATTGATGTAGCAAGGAAAAGTGATAGCATATGCCTCTAGACAGTTGAAAGTCCATGAGAAGAACTACCTGATCAATGATCTAGAGTTGGCAGCAGTGGTGTCTGCATTGAAGATAAGGCCGACATTACTAATATGGGGTCCATGGGATGTTTATAGACCACAAGAGTTTACAATATGTGTTCACACAAAAAGACTTCAATCTACGGCAAAGGAGGTGGTTAGAGCTACTCAAAGACTATGATATGAGTATTCTTTACCATCTGCAGTACAGGTAGCGGACGCACTTAGTAGGCTCTCTATGGAGAGTGTGTCCTATGTGGATGAGGGGAAAAAGGAGTTTCGGTGAAAGATGTCCATCAACTTGGTGCCCCCGCCTATTATTTTAGACCGAGGTACTAATTTACCTCTTAATTTTGAGGTCTTTCAGGAAGGGGCTTGCACTCAAGTTAAGCTCAGTACGCCTCTTCATCCTTAAACGGATGTCAAGAGGAATGAACAACTGCATTCTCGAGGATATGTTGAGAGCATGTGTGATCGACTTCAATGAAGTTGGGATGATCACTTGTCCCTGATCGAGTTCTCTTACAATAACAGTTACTGCTCTAGCATCCAAATGGCTCCGTTCGAGGCTCTTTATGGGCGGAAATGTAGATTGCCCATGGATTGTTTGGAGGTTGGTGATGTATCTATGAAAGGGCCAGATTCGGTTCATGAGTCTATGGTGAAGGTTCAGTTGATAAGGGACTGGCTGAAAATCGCTCAGAGTCATCAAAAGTCATGCTGATGTGAGGAGGAGAGAGCGGAGTTTGAGGTGGATGATTGGGTATTTCTCAAGGTATCCCTATGGAGTATGCGGTTTGGGAAGAAAAGGGAAGCTCAGTCCCATTATGTTGGTCCCTACCGGGTTATGATAAGAGTTGGTAAGCTAGTGTATGAGTTAGACTTACCTCAGAGTTATCTTTGTGCATCATGTATTTCATGTGTCACTTCTTTGAAGAAATAAATGTATACCTGCCCTTAGTAGTCTCTAAGTGGGAGATTGTTGGTTTAAAGGATATCCTCATATGAGGAAGTTCCATGAAATATTGACTGTCAGTTCCTGGAGGCTGAGGAACAAGGAAGTAGTCAAGAAGTGTTATGGAGAAATCAGCATGTTGAGGGAGCTACGTGGGAAGTCAAGCGGATACGATGGCTAAATACCCACACTTATTCTCTCTTACTAGCCTCGCCCGACTTGAGGTATCAGTTTCACGCTATGACTCTATTTAGTTTTCATGTTCGATTCATATGTGTTCAAGTTTTTATGTGTTGGGATGTGTATGTGAAGCATGAGATCAGTTCAGCTATGTGATGTGAATCGAGGTAGTCATTCCGTTAATTTTCTGGCTTAAATGATTAGTATTTGAATATGACAATGGCATATTTCTATTTTCTGCTTGTTTCATACATTCGAGGACGAATGTTCCCAAGGGGGAGATATTGTTATACCCCAGGAGCTCAAAGATTGGACCAGGGAGGAAACGGGAAAAGTGGAAATTGATATTGTAAAGCCAGACGAAAGTCATCCTCAAGACTCATGAGGATAAACTCCATGAGTCATCGGGTGACTCGTGGGGAAGGAAAAATAGTTGGGAAAAGGGAAGAATAGGTGGTGTAATTGACGGGGGGTCCTCACGAGTCGTTGTTAGCCTTAACGACTCATGGGATGAGTCATTGGTAGGTTTCGACTCAAAAGTTTGGGAATAAGACAGAAATAACGCATCGCATCATGAGTCATAATCACCCCTGACAAATTGTGAAGTGACCCGTTACAAGCCCAGGAGAATAGACAAGGCAGTGTATTTGACGAGCAGGGTGACGAGTCATTGCTCTGGGCCACGAGACATTAGGTCGTCCGTTAGACCACCTCGGCGCATTTTCCCGAGAATTTAGTAAGGGCCTTTTTGTAATCTTTGTTCCTAAAGCCTAAACTATGTCGTTTAAGGCTTGTTTTAGTGGTTTTTAAGCAGGAAAACCTATTCTAAGTTATTTTTGTTCCATTCATGCAAACTTGGGAGGTTGAGGAGGATCTAGAGCAGTCTTCAAGGTTTTCATTCAAATCCTTCGGGCAATTAGAGAGGGTAGAATCAATCCCTTCCAGGTATGTAGGGTTATAAGTGGGTGTTTCTTTCCACACCATGCCCAATTTCTATCAAGTACGAGAAACTCCCATGATCAAGATATGGGGTTTTATCCAAATGCCTGAATCTTCAATTTCCTTACATGGATATGAATTGATTATGATTTACGGTCAATTCAGAAGCATGGGCTAATTTATAATGATTTCAATTCAAAATTTTGTTTCTAGCCTTATTAATGTTGAAGCCCATTGATGTTATGATCATGAAAAGTGAGATTTGTGAAGTAAATAAAATAATGGTGAGATATTATGATGAAAAGCATGATTTTAAGCTACCCATAGGTATAATTATGTTTTCAATGAGAATTGAGTATTTCTAAGTATCATTAAGCTTTGGACACGCCCACATGTTAAGTTTAAATGAGGATTTTCCTGAACTAAGCTACTACATTGTTTTGGAGCGAAAACTCCCAAATTTTTATATTCTATCTTGTATGTTTTAGTTAAGTCTTCCTACGCATAGCTTACCACATGGTTTTGGAACAAATGCTCCCAAGTATGTTTCAGCTTATGGTATGTTTTGAACTAATGCTTCTCATATGCATGATTTACATTTGAGATGTATTTGATCATTGAGCTTCATCAATAGGATGCTGAGATTTTTTATATACGAGTAGAGCATTTGCATACATGGGAGAAGAGTCTACACCGAGCTGCTAAGGGTCGATCACCCTATTCCCCAGAATCCATGCACCAATGTAGTATGATACTATTATATTTTTGGGACCTCCCTTGTGAGCTAATCTCCGGCCCTAATGGCCCATGAGCTGATATCGATATCATGGTAGTGACCCTTAGCCCCGGCAAGGTTTGATCAGCTCGCTTCACTTAAGTGTAATAATAGTTGGGACCACATAAGCCTATTGTGGTATGTCCGTTAAGACGAGTCTCCCATTGTTCTATATGATTCAGATTTGCATATTCATTATCATGATTATTATATACAAATGCATGTCCTAAAGCAAGGTCGAATTCCCAATGTTCAGCCTTTCTATAAATATCATATTCAGCTTGAGTCATTCGAGTTAGTTTGACATATAAAGATATGTATTGTCGTGTTATGAAAAGATCATGATTTCAGAAAGAATGCATGCAAGTCTTACTCTCAGTTTACTAATGTTTATGTTTTAATTAATGCAATGTGTTTTTAAAAGATTTTACTTGCTTTAGTGGTTTTACTTATCCTGTATACTCGGTACATTTTAAGTTCTGACCGCATACTTTCTATGTTGTATCGTTTCATGATACAGGACCTCGCTCTCACTCTTAGCACCGCTCTTAGACAGCCTTATCTGAGTTAGTGTCCGCTATTGGTGAGAGTCCTCATCTTCGAGGACCCGACTATCTATCTTTTCTTTATGTATTTACAAACCAGCTTGTTGAGTTTGTTGTCATATTTAGAGGCTATTCAGAAATATATATGTATTCAGCTTTGGATTTTATATTCTGATGTTATACTCAAGCTAGACTTCTTCTACGATTGTATTGTCGATTATTCAATCTCTTGGTTTATTTAGACGTATGCTTATGGAAATGGTCGACTTGAGGCCTCTCAAGCCTCTTGTCCCGTGTAATCTGGGCCTCCGTTCGAGTCTTGACAGTGTTCGTACCTTGCCAAAGGTAGAACCATGAAGGGTGTGATATCACACATGAAAGGCCCATTTGGGAAAAGGGGACAGCCTCAAGGGAGGTTCCATCATATCCTACTGGCACGTAGTTCCAGATTCGGGGCAAAACCTGGGCTCTAAACCTACTCGGTGTTAAATACTACTCCCAAAACATATATAGTGCTTATAATATGCATGATATTGATGGGCTAGTTAAATCATGTAATCATAAGCATGCTTGTATATACGTGAACAAGAAATGAGGGAAATGCTGGTGAGTCGGCCAAGATCGTAAAGCGTAAATCACAGAGGTTCACGCATACTTGTAAATCATGTCTATGCTTTTTAAATCATAAATTCATAATGGGCATTTGAATAAATCCATATCATAACTCATAAATCATGATGGGTTTAAGAACAACAGAAAGAAAGGTAGAAATAATAACTCGATTCATCATAGATCATGTATAACTAGGAATAATTTAATAGAAATCGAAATAAATAAATTTATAATTGAATTAGTGATCAAAATCTAATCATAATTTGTAAAAAGTGATGTAATCATGAGGAGTAATAACCCATGTATAAATCATTAGAATTTCACAAGATTTAAGATAAAACCCAAGAAGATTTGTAAACAAAACTTCATGAATTGGGAGAGATTGGTCAGGTGTGAACGAAAACATCCACTCATAACCCTACATACCTGATAATAGATGACTTAAACTTTATATTGCCCAAGAGGAATTGAAGAGAATTTGAAGAAGAACAAGCTTGGTCACCTCCCTAATTTTCTAATCTTTGCATGCATGGATATGAATAAGTCTAGATAGGTTTTATCCTCAATAAACACTGCATTTTTGAGCCTTAAACGACGTATTTTGGGACCTTAGAGCATAGGAATAACGAAAATTCTCAATGAAATCCCTAAAATTTCTCAGATCAAGCAACCACAAACGGTCCAATGAGTCGTTCCTTGATACAACAACTCATGGTATCCGTCCGTTAGATCTACTGCCCAACTTCACTTCTTCAGGTTTAATCCACGACTCAATAGGAAGATTCACCTTCCGTACAACGAGTCGTTAAGTCGTCTATTGTCTTCTACCTAGGACGACCCGCACCAAGTCTTCCCAATAAGCCACACCACGACTCATTCTTCCTTCCAATGAGTTATGGTTTCCTTCCATTACCTTGAATAGAGATTTTAATACTCTTTCCCATGTATGGTTACCACGACCCGTTTTTACATGTAACGGGTCGTTCCACGACTCATCACCTCAACCTTGACCAAGGGTTAGCTTCCCCATGACCACAAACAATGACTCATGAGATCTAGCAACTAGATATCAAATTCGATTATGAGATCCTTTCCCGGGACATCCATTCGAACAACTTTGTTCTAAATTTTAGTCTTGGGAAGAACTCAATTGTTACCAGATGTTTTGTGATGAACGTGGTCGTCAGGATTCCATTTGATGCGCAGCTTGAAGTTCTTGAAATGGAAAACTTACTGATCATCGAAAGTACCGTTGGATTCATCAATGATGAGGTCGCACCGCATCCATGAATGCAATGACCTAAATTGTCTTATCCCATTTGGACGGATAAACATTCAGCTGGACCTGAGGAATATTGATAATGTTGTTGATTTGCTCAAATTTCGAAATTTGGTAATGGTCATGCCCATATTTTTCATATACGTCCATGGAGAAGAGGGTGTCCTCCGACGACTCACATTCTTCTCGTCTGAAAGGACTGATTCAAGGTCATTGTACCTGACATCAGCGTACTCTTATATTTCTTTAGGAGCTGGATAGATCTTTTAGCATGAGAGCTTCTTGCGAAGTGTCCGATCTTGTGGCAGAGATAAAGCATCTATCATGCTTCTAGAACCTTCCCGACGCTTTCTCCCGAAGTATTTTGTTCTCTCGGGTGTATTTTGATCTTCCTCTAGTAGGCTTTGACCATTTGGTCTCTTGTATTTCTTGTAACCGCTTCTCTCGCCTCTTCGAGCATGGCAGAGCAACTTGACCCTATGGGATTAGATCGCTTTGCCGCAAAGCTTTATAAAGGGATGGATTGTTGTGCCCGACCGCTTCGTAACAGATCTCCTTGTACAGATATCTTCTAGCGCCATGAAAAATTTCTTGCCTTATATATCCAACTTGAGGGATTGTGATGGACTGGAACTTTTCCTCACACCGTCATAGTTTGTCCCGCTGGAGAAAATCTTTGGCAAGGATGAAACGAAGGCCCCGCTTCAAACTAGCATCTCCACCAAGTTCAAAGTATATTTTTTTCCATATTTTGGAAATGAATATCAATGACATCTTTGTCGAATGATACGATTTCATCTCGAAAATGCCTTCGTAGCTTTCTTTTCTTTCCTCTAGACGATATCTCTACAAAAGACTTCATGTTGAATTCTGTTGGAAAGCAAAGTCTTGGGACGTGAGGAAAGCATTCTGTCATACATTCCCAGTGCGATCCACCAATCTCTAAGGATGTCGGAGAACCTTGATGTCAATTCCTACAGGATTAGATATTTCTGCCTACAAAGTGCTTCTGCTACCATCCAAGTAAGGAAATCTTGGATCCTTTATGGCCATTTTGAAACCTTGACATCATCGAGAGTGAAAGTGTGGGTCCAGTTCCAAACTACCTGGCATTGGTTGTTCTGGTCTTTTTTCTAGAATTGGCCTCTGTTATCCCGTCTTGATCATCATCGACTGAAACTTCGGTTCTCTTGGTCTACCATGTATATCGGTGGATTATCTTCCTCGTATGTTTTAGTAAGAGATCCTCACTTGACTCAATCTTGTTTCTTCAGTTTTATCAGTAGGATCGCTGTCTGTTGCCCCCTTCAGCAGTGGTCTCGTGCTATCATTTTTGTCTAAGCCATAGAGTTGCGAAAACTTGATCCGAGATCATCAAGTTTTCAGACTGCTCTGAACTTTATCCAACCTCTCTTTCCTTCTTGGCCTGCTTTTCTGCTGCAAGGGCATCTTTCCCTTCCCAAACCCATTTTGCAATGTCAAACTCAGTTTCCTCTTTGGCTTTTGAGGATAAGGTGTGGGTTCATATGGAGGAAAGGAGAGGTAGTACCGGATCTGGCCAATTTAGGTGGTGAGTATGTCTCGTGACGACATAAGGAAAAAGGAGGATTTTGGAGAGTGGCTTTGGGACTCTTTGCGGCTCACAAAAGGTCTATGTCTTAGTAGTTTGATTTGTTCTTTGATGTCAGCCATTTCTTTTTTATTGTGAAAAGAAGTGGAAAAGTGAAGTGCCTCGGTGGATGATCTCATATCGCATATTCTACAATAATCAAGGCCTGAATAAGACCGCATGTTGATTGGACATATGTTCCACTTTCTCCTCAATGTTCTCCACCTTGCTCTTATCATCTTAGTCTGTGTTTGAGCAATGTTCTTGAGGGAAGTGTCGATTTTAGTCAAGACATTATTCTAGCAAAACATTGCATTTTCTAATTGCCGCTGATGGTAGCCTCAATATCACTGGTAGGTGGCTTTTCTCCAGTGTGCAACACAACATTTTTCTTTGGTATTTTTGGTGCATGTCTTACACCATCTTTTTCAAAGGGTTGTTGTGATAGGAATTTTGGAATATGGCTAGAGCTGGATGGACTCATCATGAAGACTGAGGATTGTATGGTTTTTTGGCTGGAATAGGCGTAGTTGGCCAATCTTGAGGTTTGTAGAGACAAGGAATCTCATATTTTCCTGACGGCTTAAGGAACCGATAGATGGATCCCCATCTTCATATCGTTATGGAATTCCTTTTCGAGCATCTCTCGTTCTTCTTTTGGGTTTGCCTCTTCTCTACGTATTCAACTTCATTCTCTAGACATTCCTAGAAGTCACATTCGATATCCCAAGGGCAGTGCCCTATGAAGGGACATTTGAACCACCTTACGCCATGATCTTCATGATTGAACTCTCTGATCCAATCATGTTCACTCATGATACCGAAGGCTCCATCAAATAGATCCTTTTCATCTTCGTGAAGAGGTTCGGATGTAGCTATACATCTGAAGAGAAAAGGTTGTGCTATTTGGTTTTTGAGATGAGAGTGGTTAAAGCTTATGGCTACTGTTTTATCCTATTTTTTAACAAAGATTTGTTCTCAGATCAAGAGGTTCAACAGAGGTTCTCTCTATCTCATCATAATTGGTAACCTATGAGTCGAAGAATTTTGACAAGTTCTTCCTTTGGTATTTTTCTGCATTTGGGTAAGTTAGTGGTAGTTTCGTTGGTCGCATCTATATGTAGCAGTAAAGCATCATCTCCAATTGAAAATAAAAGATCCACGGCATGGTTCTGAATTCTCCAAGCTATTTGATAGTGGACTATTCGACTCTCCTTTCGACTTTGATTTACAATGGACAGCTTAACCTCCTTATATAGAGGTTAGGAGACTACAAGATAAGACTCCATACAATATAGACTTGGCACACCTTTCTAGAAAGCCTAATAAAATGAAACGGTACACCTATTTACATGGACTCGATAAAGACAAACCGCAAGCTTATTTAAACAAACTCATTTATAAAGCCTAATAACAACATACGCCTAATAAAAAAACAAAAGTCCTAATAAAACGGCTAGCCTAATATGCACAAGTGAAGCCCATGGGAAATGCAGGTGAAGTGGGGCCTGTCATTCTCATACGGTAGTAAATTTCGTGGGTGATCTGAGGCGGGGAGCTTCCATATTCTTGCACACACGTCTTTAAATGGTCATCATGCAATATTGGTGGGACAACGCACGAAAGGTTCTACAGGTTTTGAGAAGCTCCACCTGAATTCCATTGGAATCCATGTTTGCCGTCAAAGAAGCTCGTATCATGCAAGCTCCGTTTTAAATGATCTTGTAAAGTAGCATTTTCTCGCTTGATGTATCTGCAACGACTGCACCATATTTTGAGGTAGTCCTATGATGAAGTATTTGATGGGTTTGTTCAACCTGATCCGTGTAATGGCTTGAGTGATTTTTTAACTCGGTGATCTCAGAGGGTGCCCGACATATTCCTTTTGCCTTTCTGACTTCTTCCTAGCGAGGATGTGTATCAAGCAGGACCCATGGTGCCCATTCTTTGGCCAAACCTCTTTCAGAATGCACTATTTGCTGAAGATAAATCATTGTGCTTCATAGTATTCTTTTTTCCAAGGACAAAATAGATATTGAAATTGCCAATAGAAAGAGAGTTCTAATTTCAGATGGACTTTCCCGGGCCGTATTAATCATTGGTCAGACGCAGCATGAATATCTTTTGCATCTTATGAATTCTCAGTTACTGAACCCCAGTATTTCCATGGCCTGAACCACTGTAGAAATATTTTCAAAGTTGGGTCAACTTTTTTCAAAGTCCCCGAACACGTTGCATTTGAATTCATCGATGTAATATCATACATAAGTACCAAAAGAACCATAAGAGTTCCTGCGAAAATCATTAGCAAGTGGTGCTGAACACATGATAGAACGCGTACCTGGTTTGACTTCCATAAGGCTTTAGGATGGACCCTCGTATTTATCAAAACTTGTAGCTCATAAAAGTCCGTCTTTCGATCAGATGGATGGAATGAATGGATCCACATATTGACCAATAAGTCTCGTGGATGTCTTGGTAGCCTCGATGACCTGGGACCTGGTGGGTTGGTAATCAAGGAATACATAGTCGGTTTGTTCTTTCATCTTCTTGCTTTTCTCGCAAAAATCTTTTGCAAATTCATCCTGTCGAGATAGGAAGTCTTCTACGAAATTATCTTTCCTTTAGGTGTTTCACCCAATTGTAAGGAGAGAACCATTAAATGCCATCTGAGAATTTGGTGGGTGTGGAAGTATCTTTGGATTTAACTGGATCATCTTCGAATGCCTTCGTATCCATCTCTGACATTAGGAATTCAATGTGAATTAGAAGAAGCGGAACTTTTGATTCCATTATTCACGGCTAGAATCTCCTTGAAGGTGGAATGGTGTGTTGCTCTGAATCCTTGAATCTTCTTCAGTATATCTGCATATCCTTCTATGGCCATCTTTTCTTCCAACCCCACTCCAAAAGATTCATCGTTGGCATCATCAGTGATCTTCTTTCCATCTCAAGGGAATATAGAGAGTCTTCACCTGTTGAGACACCTGCTTTATTTTTGGACAGCTTCATCCCTCTCCTTACCCCATGCTTGGGCATTCATTTTAAGCATCTTTGTAAGTGGTGAAATATATGTAGAGACTCCCGCAAATAAATCTTACATAATTTATGATCCCTAAAATTGTTGAAGCCACTTTGTGGTAAAAGTTGGTAACCGGAAACCGGTGCAATTCCTGATATATGCGGACCTGACCATATGCTCCATTACTGTGCGCATCCCTAAGAAATCAATTTCTTTTTGTACAAGGACCATTTTCTTCACATAGAGCATAACTCCATTTGCTCTAACTATATTATGAAAATGGATGAATAAGGCAAAGTGTTCCTCCGTGAGTATCACCGAACAATAGATACTGTCAATGTAGATGGTGAGGGCGGATAGGCTGAAAGATTTTGATCATGGCTTTTGAATAGAGAGGGTGTAGCCAAATTTCAAAATGGAATAACCTTCCATTGTAAGTGTTGGTCGTGAATGCAAAACTGTTTTGGTCTTTCTCAAGATGTATTCCCACCGCTAAACCCAGATTTGAGATCAAACTTGGAAAAATGTCTAGCTTTGGCTAAGGTGAAAATAGGTTAAGCCTAGGTTTGGTACAGGGAGTTTATCATCTTGGAGGAAATGGTTGAGTATCAGTAGTTTATGACTAATTTGAGTTTAACTTTGTCTACTCAGCCTTCTTGTTGACATAGAAAGCTTCACATGCCCATTGAGAATCAGACGGCTCGATAGTCCAAACTCCACGAGTTCAGTGCACTCCTTCTTGCAAGTTGAAGGTGCTATGGATTCATGCCGTGAGTGGCTTGCCCCGGTTGGATTGATGTTTTCATTCTTCTTTAATGGGAGTTTGATGAAGAATTTTCATTCAGCTTGGGAGTGGTTGTGACATTTCTTCATGAACTCCTTAAGGAGATTCAGCACAGTGAATGTTCCATCAACTGTTGCTCGATTTTCCATTTGTTCATCTTCAGTGATCTGGAATAAGTGTGAGACTCTGAGTATTGATTGAACCGTTTTTTGAACGCTATTCCATAGGCTCCAATGTGGAGCCGATCCCCGCTGTATGAAGATGTCGAATCTGATTATGAGATCCTTTCCTGACATTTAATCCGAACATATTTGTTCTAATTTTGGGTCTGGAATAACTCGATTGTTATAGGATTCTTTGTAAATGACCGTGGTCGTTAGATTCCATTTGGATCGGTGTTGAAGTTCTTGAAACGTGGAAACCATTGATCATCGAGCACTGGATTCATTAGTGATGAGGCTACACCAGGTCCATGAAAATGACCGAAATTGTCAAAGTATCCCATTTAGACAGATAAACATTCACTCTGGACCTGAGGAATATTGATAACGCCGTTGATTTCTTCCTTAGCCTCTAAATCTGCAATGGTCAGTGCTCATGTTCTTCATACGTCTATGGAAAAAGGGTGTCCTCCGAGGTCTTCATCTTTGCTGAAAGGACTGATCTCAGCGTCCCGACACGCCGTACCCTTCTATTTTTCGTAAGGAGCCGGATAGATATTTTAGCTTGAGGACAAGCCATAAGTGTCCGATCTTCTCTCGGCAAAAGCATCTATCATGCTTCTAAACCTGCCTGGACGCTTTGTCCTGAAGTATTTTGTTCACTTGGTGTATTTGGATCTTCCGTAGGCTTTGGCCATTTGGCTTTATATTTCTTGTATTTGCTCTACCTTCGAGCATGGTAGGAGCAACTGTAATCTGCGACATCACTACGTGCTTTATCATGGTTGTATTGTTGTGCATGATATGCCTGTGGAACAGATCTCTTTGTATAGATATCTTCTAGCGCCATGAAAATTGCTTCGTCTTATATAGCCAACTTGGGGGAATTGTGATTGACTAGAACTTTTCCTCAATAATCACTTCACAGTTCGTCCCGCTAAATCTTTGGCAAGGATGAAACAAAGGCCCGTTTCCAAACTCAGTGTCTCCACCAAGTTCAAAGATATTTTTGCCATTTTATGGAAATGAATATCAATGACATCTCTGTCGATTGATACACATTTCATTTCGAAGAATTTTCTTTGAGCTTTGCCTCTCGGCCGATATCTCCAAAAATACTTCATGAAGGATTCCTTATGTCAAGGCAAAGTTTTGGGACGTGAGGAAAGTATTGTCATACATTCCCAGTGTGATCCACCTGTATCTAAGGATTTCGAGAACCTTGACGTGAATTTGACAGGATTAGATATTTCTCTCATTCTACCAAGCCGTTACCATCAAAGTAAGGAAATCTTGATCCTTTGTGGCCATTAATAAACCTTGACATCATCGAGAGTGAAAGTGTGGAATCCATTTCAACCAATTTTGGCGTTGGTTGTTCTGGCCTTCCGAATGTCCGTAAAACACACTACATGGATCCTGCACAAATAATGTCTCCATATCTTCATGTAACCACCGTGACCAATTCAAGATCATGGGTTGGGTAATTCTTTCCATGAACCTTTAGCCGTCCTGGAGGCATATGTTATAACTTTTCTCGTGTTTCATCAACACACACCCAAGTCTAATCCTTGAAGCATCACAATACACTATGAACCTACCGGTGCCCTCGGGTAGGGTCAACACTGGGCTGAGGTAAGTCGAGCCTTCAACTCTGGGAAGCTCTTCTCACAAGACTCGACTATTTGAATTTCACCTTCTTTGGGTAAATTTGGTCATGGTGCCGTAATAGATGAGAAACCTTAACAAATCTCCGGAGCAGTAGACAGCCAACCCAAAAAGCTCTGAATATCTGAAGGATTCACCGCCTAGACAATTCTTCACCACTTGTATTTTCTAAGAGTCCACCTCTATGCCCTCACCTAATACCACATGGCCCAACAACGCCATTGAGCTCCAACCAAAAATTACACTTACCTACTTAGCATATAATTGGCGATCCTGAGAGTCTGTGCACCACCCCAAATGAGCGACATGCTCCCCACCGAGTATATCAAGATGTCCTCAATAAACACAATCAATGAATGATGTCCGTGCATGGGGTTTGAACACTGCTCATCAAGTCCATAAAAGTCACAGGAGCATTTTATCACCCAAAAGACATAACTACAAACTCATAATGTCATACCGCTCCTGAAGGCTGTCTTGGGATGTTGCTTTCCCCGAATTTTGAGTTGGTGGTACCCGGATTCAGGTCAATCTTCGAAAACACTTGGCACCTAAGTCGCTAAATAAATCATCAATCCCGGTAGAGGATACCTCGTCGTGATGGTAACCTTTTCTCAATTGTTGATAGTCAATGCACATCCGAAGGGAACCATCCTTCTTTCGGGATAAAATAAAACCTGTGCACCCTACCTGAGACTTGCTTGGTCTCGATGAAACCCTTATCCAGAGATCCTTCTGCACTGCGTTTTCAACCTCTTTTAGCTCGTATGGAGCCATTCTATAGGGAGGAAGGATATAGGGTTGTGTGTCAAGAAGAAGGTCAATACCAAAATCAATTTTCCTCTCGTGAGGAACACCCGATAAATCATCGGGGAATACTTCAAAATTTCACACACTATCGCAACCGACGGCATAGTCGGGGTCCTAACTCACATCCTAACCCTAACTAGATGATACACACAACCCTTTGGAACCATCTTCCGCCTTAAATAGAGATAAAACGACCTACATGCATAGACGAACTACCCTTCCAGTCCAAGACCTGACTCACCCTAAAGCGGAACTCCGCCGCATGGGTTCTACAATTAACAGAGCCATAACATGCATACAACCAATCTTATGAGAATAACATCAAAGTTAGTCAAGGTTAACTCTACAAGATTCTGGAGGACCTTATACACACTGTAATTCCGGCAATTTCTATACACCCAGCTACAAATGTAATCCATCGGACGGAGTAGAGACTGAGAATGGTTCTGACAGAATTTTGGGATTGACGCCAAAGCCATTGAAATATAAGGTGTCACAGACAAGGTATCCCCTAGATCTAACAAAGCATAAGCGTCAAGATGAAAACACTCATAACATACCAAGAACTATCTCGTGAAAAGCTCCTCCGCTTCTTTACGCAAGGGCATAGAACTCACCTGTAGCAAGTGACTCGCCAACAGAACGAAGGCGCCCTGCTAGGGAGGGATTTACTGTTGGAGCGTCAACTAGCTGCTAGTATACGGGCTCCGCCACCTCTTGATCTAGCCGAAGGTAACCGAAACCGTGTTCGGCTTGCCACACCCGGAACCAGCGTCTAAGCCAACTAGGCACCTCCCTGGGTGATTCTGTCGCACCTCGCACAGGCTGGGAAGGTGCGCTCTACCTTCATGCTATCCCGACTCCCTCGAATCTAAAGCCCAAATTTTCTCCGATCCCCTCCCCGATCTAAATGGTGCACTACTTGATGATGGTACTGGAGAAAACTTAAGTAATATCCTAAGCTTCTCTCTTAGCCATTTTCTCAGCTCATTCTAATTTCACCACCAGTAGTGAAAGTCAACCATTGACGCTTGAACCGCCCCCGATCTAGGTGGAGAAATCCCATAATTATCTCGTCCCGGCCCTCTTGGCCTCTCTATGTCTCTGATACACCATCTCCATTTGCTGGGCATGTAACACTATGCAGGGAAAATCTATGTCTCGATGCAGCATGGCGATCCTATAGTCCTTATCCAGGTAGTCCACCACTCCATGCACAAACCGCCTCACCCGAGCCCTCTCGGGTCCGCTACTAATTTTTGCATGGGCTTGAAAATCGAGTGAACTCCAAAGCGTACTCCCAACTGACAAATCACCCTACTTCAGATTTAAAAACTGTCCGCCTTCAGTTCCTCATCTCAATATAAAGAATCCCATTCAAAAGGCTGCATGAAACTCTTCAACCGAGCAAAAATTGCCACACCGCCCTCTATTATCTTTCCACTATTTAAATCCAAATATGTGCAATTTCATGACAAAGCTCACTACCTCATCGTCACCTCCCATTGTCCCAACGGATCTTTAGAATCTCTATCGATTAATTCATGCGGGTCCTCATCTACATTTGACCCGAGGAACTCTAGCGGTTCATTCTCATGAAATTCTAACTCGAGTCAGCGCCGCGCATTGCCATTTTACTAAACATGTGCAATCGGTCACGATTGACCTGTTTTAATGTATGTCTGCGCGAGCATCTAAATAGCTGTCCGAAACTCAACAGGAAACTAGCTCTAGTGCATGGTGTCAGATTGGTGGGGCATGGCCGGTGCTGCTGCTTCGGCTACTATCCTCGTGGTCGTCCATTCCCATTCCTAACATTTACTCTGCAGTGAGCCATGATTCCAATCGCGAATAGCTTGATTTAGAAGGATAGCGAGACATTTCATTGCATGACATAGATAATGAAGAAACGAACATTTCGAATGCCTCGTAGCCTCATCATAAGTGCGGCGCTTTCACACCCATGAAAAAGACTCTACTTAATGCGAAGCCAGGAAACCCTAGAACACTTCAACCTATTGCTCGATACCAAGTTTGTCAAGACCTGAACATAGACCCGGATCGTAACACGGGACAACAAGCCTCGTGGGACTTCAAGTCGACCCATGGCATTAACATTGATGAGTTGGTAATTTACCAACTTATCAGATCTAAAGTTTGCATTTCTTTGCTTAGTTCTCTTAGTTTATTATTTGAATTTTATGCCCTTTTGTTTTTGTTATGTGCAGATGCCTAAGTTTGAAGAAAAGAGCTAAAATGGTGTAATGGAGTGAACAGCAGAAGTATGAAATGCAGGTGTTAACCGGAAAAACTCCAGTTAAAAGATAAAGGTCACTGCCTTTTTAGAGGAATGCCACCGCGGTCTAATACGAGTTACTTGTGGTGGTGGGATGCCGGTTCGCCACCGAATGACACTTAGAAAAGTCTCTGGAATGTGCATTTAAGGTCCGGCGGTTCACGATTTGGCATCGGTGAAACGTTGGGTGAACTGCCAAAGTTCACTGAAAATGACTGAAGAAGAAGAGAAAGTATCCGCGGTTCACGAATTTCATCGGTGAACCACTTCACAGTTCCATAACGATGCTATTAAGGGTAAAATTATCCATTGCTAAAAAGGGGAAGGAAAAGTAAATTCTACAGGGTATAAATAGAAAGAGAAAGTATATTGCAGAGAGAGAGGGGAAGAAGATTATAGATTGAGAGATAAGCCAAGTATACATCATATTATCTTTCCTTTTTAGTCAAGACCATTTTTTATCCGGGAGAAAGGGATTTGATTGGAAAGTTGTAAAAAGATACTCTGCTCTCTTTTCTTCTTTGGTATTATTAAGATTCAGCTGTAGTTGAAGGATAATTGTGCTTTGATTTATCTACTCTTCTTAAATTCAACGATGCCTTTGATGATTGTGTTTTGAATTTCTTAACTATGAATAGCCAAATCATTAACTAGAGGTGTGTGATGATGAATACTTAATTGGATTACTATTACAGAGTTAATTACAATGTTCAATTAAGTATAAATATATTGGATTCCTTTCAACCTATTAATGAAGATCCATTGATGATGATATGGGTCTATCTCTACTTGCTTAATTGTTGCTCGGGAGAGAATAATTAAGTATTGAAAGGGAATCTAGTAGTGGGTATAGATGTGAGGTTGTAAAATTGGGTTAGTAATAGCTGAAATTATTTCCTCCTTTTCTATCAGTGCTAATAATAGAAATAGTGAAGTTGTTGATCCAAATCAATTGGGTAAGTTATTGCAGCTAGAGTTTAAGAAAACTCTAGTTAGGTAGTCAATAGGCTAGGAAGCCGAGGCTACCTATTTTCGAGATTATTTACATTTATTGAACTTATGAATATAACCCGTCTATCCTAATCTAAATTAGTATTTCATCTACTCTGCACCTCTAGTATTTCACAAACATATTATCTACAACTTAGCTAATCCTTTTATTTTGAGTCTACTAAAGAAATTTGTGTAATTCTTTGCAAAAGTTTGTCTCCATTTCCTTGTATTTATGTTAAATCTATATGGTGCAAGCTAAAATCAACTCTCAATCGACGCTTGAATTCATCACCCCTAGTCCTGGTGGGATTCGACTCCCGGCACTCGTCCAGTTACTTATTTTGATAATGACCGTGTATATTCTTTTTATTTAAGAATATATTTTGACGCATTTAAATGTGGCGCCATGTTTGAGACTCGGCGTTTGATGATCTGTGATTGATTGTTAAGTTGAATTTGTAGACACCATAGTGGCCGCTGATAATTTAGGGTGTGTAGGTGATATCGAGTGTCGAAGAAGGGTCACATTACTCAAAGGGGCTACCTTGCATGGAGACCATTAAGCTAGTGGACAAAATGTGCGAGGAGGAAAAAGGACACAATGCTGCTAGTCATGATGAAGCAAATGGAGATGTTGACGAGTTATGTGAAGGGTTTCCATGCTAAAAATAGTCATGTTGTTCAGGATTATGATGATGGCTATTATGGGAACCAAGGTTCGAACAATGTGTCCAATTTGTCGATACCAACAAGCTGTGGTAGCACCGAGGTCCTTCCACCTCACATGGAGAGTACTCTCGAAGTAGTGCTTGGAAAGGTGGGTGCAGTAACCGAAGAGGGGGTCCAAGATCATTTGAGTAAGCTTTTGGATCTAACCACCATGGTAAAGAGCTGAGCTATTATTCAACAATTGCAGAAAGGATGAATGAATTGGCATTCCAAATGGCGACTCCAATGGGCCTATCAACACCGCCCCAAGGGGAAGGACATTATGGATGACGTATGTTTTAGAGTGGGAAATGGAGGAAGAGGCTATTGAAGAACCTGATCGTTGATGTTTTTCTCGAAAGGTGAGGAACTCGAAGAGATCCATCAGTGTATAAGGAGGTAAGAAACTATTCATTCCCACCAAGAAAGTTGAACCTTGATTTGGAAGAATCGCACAACCCTTCGTCACCTTCTATTGTGTTACCACCAAAGTTTTGAGATAAAACCCTTGCCCAATCATCTCAAATATATATGTATACCCTGGGAGAATGAGACACTTTCGGCTATCATCTCAGCAAAAAATTACACCGCTGCAGGTAGATAAACTCATTGATGTGTTGAAGAGGCACATTCGAGCCACCGGATGGTCAATAGCTTATATCATTGGTATCCCTCCGGGGATTTGCACCCACAAGATCAACCTCCAAGAAAATTGCAGCTCGTCGGTCGAACATCAAAGGCTGCTGAATCAACCTATGCAAGAGGTGGTCAAGAAAGAGATTATTAAATGGCTGGATGCAGAGGTAGTGTATCCCACAGGATAGTAGTTGGGTTAGCCCGGTGCAGTGTGTTCCCAAAAAAGAGGGAATTATGGTTGTTCCAAATGAAAATAATGAGTTGATAACCACTCTCTCCGGTCACGAGGTGAGAGTTTGTATGGATTACCATAAATTAAACTCTTAGACAAAGGAGGATCATTTTCCGGTGCCATTCATTGACCAAATGTTGATCGTCTAGCTTTTGCAAAGAATACTATTATTTCTTAGATGGATACTTGGGATACAACCAAATCTCAATTGTACCAGTGGATCAATAGAAAACCACTTTTACATGCCCTTATGGTACGCTTTACTTAAACGAATGCCTTTGGTCTTTGCAATGCCCCAGTCACATTTCAAAGATGCATGATGTCCATATTTTTTGGCATAGTGGAGGATACAATGGGAGCCTTTATGGGATGATTTCAATTGTTGAGAACTCATTTGATGACCGCCCGTCACATTTAGATAAGGTATTGGAGATGTACGAGACCTAATTTGGTCCTAAATTGGGAAAAGTGTCACTTCATGGTCAAAGAAGGAACTGTATTGGGACACAAAATTTGTGAAAAGGGGATTGAAGTAGATCAAGCCAAAGTGGATGCCATTTCTCAACTATCCCCACCATACCGTAAAGGGTGTCTGGAGTTTCTGCATGCGGGCTTTTACCTCCGTTTTCATTAAAGATTTCTCAAAAATAGCCCATCCCCCTTTTGACCGGCCGGGAAAAAGAGGCGACATTCCACTTTGATAAGGAGTGCTTGAAAGATTTTGTGGAGTTGAAGGCGAGATTAGGTTTTCACCAATCATTGTAGCACTCGATTGGTCAAAGCCTTTTGAACTTATATGCGATGCAAATTGAGTCGCATTAGGAGCATTCCTTGGCCAACGAAGAGATAAGATCTTCCATCTAGTTTACTATGCTAGTAAAGCTCTGAACAATGCTCAAACAAATTACACAGGACCGAACAGAGCTCTTAGCCATTGTGTTACATTTGTCCATTTTGTTGGAACCAAAGTGGTGGTGCACATGGATCACGCACTCGTGTACTTAATGGCCAAGAAAGATGCTAAACCAAGATTGATCGTGTGGGTTTTGTTGTTGCGGGAATTTTATTTTGAAGTTAAAGACCGTAAGGGCTGCGAGAATCAAGTGGCCGATCATTCGTCGCGCCTGAAACAAATTTAGCGCTAAGAGCAACGAGGAGATCAATGATGCCTTTCCGTATGAGAAAATCTTGGTCGCAACCCACGACCCGACCCCACGGTTCGCAGATTTTGTTAATTACCTGGCCAGCAACATTGTGCCCGAAGGTTTGGATTATCAACAAAGAAATAAATTCATGTCTGATGTTCGGAACATCTTTGGGATGAACCCTACCTCTTCCGAAGTTAAAATATGGGTTAGTACGAAGGTGTATTACATAAGTGGAGATACTTCCAAATTTAGAGGGTTGTCACTTTTCCCCTGTGGGTGGTCATTATGAAAGTGTGCAAAAACCAAGGCCAAGGTGTTGCAATGCGGATTCTATTGGTCCACCTTACATCAGATGCACATGACTTTGTGAAGCAATGTGATCTGATGTCAAAGGACAAAGGAGTATTTCGCGGGCGGCATGAACTCCCACTAACCCCAATCCTAGAGGCTGAATTGTTTGACGGTGGGGATTGGACTTCATGGGTCCTTTTGTAAGCTCTTATGGGAACGAATACATCTTGGTGGCAATTGATTATGTTTCCAAGTGGGTAGAAGTTGTATCATTACCAAACAATGAGGCAAGGAGTGTCAAAGATTTACTAAAGAAACATATCTTCACGGTTCTGGCACTCCCTAGAGCTATCATTAGCGATGGAGAGTCTCATTTTTACAATAGGGCGTTCAGCTCACTACTAGCTAAATATGGTGTAAAGCACAAAGTACAATTCGTATCACCCATAAACCACGGACAAGTGAAAGTTTCAAATGGGAAATAAAGTCCATCTTGACTAAACAATAATTTGAACCCCAACCGATTGGGCACAAACGTTAGATGATGCATTGTGGGCCTATAGAATTACTGCATTTAAAACAATACTGGGATGTCCTCTTATCATCCGGTATGGTAAAGCATGTCATCTGTGTGGAGCTAGAGCACAAAGCCTTGTGGGCGTTGAAAAGTTTGAACCTAGAAAGGGGAAAGGCTATCCAAGGTCAAATCCACAATTTACATGAGATGGAAGAGATTAGAATGAAGGCATATGAAAATGAAGCAATTTACAAAGCCGAATGAAACATTATCATGATAAAAAGTGTTGCACCGTAATTTTATTATGGGGGAGTAAAAGTATATTCAATTCTCGACTCAGCTATTCCCCGGGAAGTTAAAGTCTAAATGGTCGCCGTTCTGGTATTCAAATGTACGAAACTCTGGAGACATTGAACCTACGATAAAAATGGAAACAAGTTCAAAGTAAATGGCCGAGGATCAAAAAGATATCTTGGAGTGTTGGAAGAAGTAGGTCGAGTAGAGGTGATGCATCAAGAAGAGCCATAGACCTGGTCTCTTGTCGTGCCACGAATGTTAAATAAGGCGTCTCTTGGGAGGCAACCCAAGCATTTTTTATTCTGATATAATTTTGTTGTTTTTGATTTTCTTTGTATGTGAAGACGGGTGAAACAATGGGATGAAAACGAATCGTGAAGCGCCGCCGAACTCGTGGAAGGCAGCCTGCCGTCTCGCAAACCAAGACACTTATGGATTCAAGATAAATATGTGAATAAACCCAATGACCTCCGATGATACCCATGAAGCGCTCGGGCGCCGATTCCATCCAAAGGTAATCGAACATTCCAAGAAGAACCGGTGAACCGCCGGGCTAATCGCAAAACTGGCAAGCGCCGATCAACCGCCGATCTTGGTGTGCAGAATTATGTTTCAGGTGATACATGTAGGCTATAAGCGTGAACCGCCGGTCTAATTTGGTGATCATCGATGCAAATCCCAAGACACAATCCCGTATGGGCGAATCCCACAAAAGATGCAAACTCCCAAAATTATCTCCCGTTTTTCCCTAAAATAACCCATTATTCTTCACCTACCACCTCCGATATTCCCATTCCAAGCACCCTTTCACATTCCTATAGTGTTCGCATCTTGGGCATCCTTCACATATCTTCAGCGACATTCATTGAAGGTAAGCATCTTCTCACCCATGCTAAAAAGGTCAAAATTCTGGCTTGCACATGTTGTTCCACTTGGTGTTCTTTGAGTTTGGTTTTGTTTTCTCGTTCTATGTGTATGGGTGTTGCTTTGCTGTGTTGACTCATATGTGGGTATATTCTACATACCCGAGTGGGTTGCCCAATGATGGATTGGTTGACATCTCTCTTAAGGGTACCCTAGTCTTTTCTCACTAAGTATGAGTATGACTGTAGTGGTTGTCAGACAGAGGTGATTTGGAGATATTAGATGCAATTTTGTAATTAGCAAATCACTATGTTGTTTCGCTCTCGGCAAGATGCTGCATTGCCCAGTGTTTTCCTTTCATGGTTAACCGTGATTCGTCGGCGATTCGTAAAATGTAACTGTGAGTCGTCGATGACACATGAAGCACTCACTAAGTTCCTTATGCCGCTTTAGTTTTGAGCTACATATTATTTTCCCCAATACTAACGTACTTTTCAGCATTATGTCTACCAACCAGCATTCTCATACAGCTGGGCACCCGTGCTCCGCGAGTACCCCCTCAAGAGAGATTTAATGAAAGACATGGAGGATTTTTATAGAACCTTCAAATAAAAATGCGCCATCCATGCAGAAGCTCAATTTGATATAGAACCATTCAAAACTATATGCCCCGACATATATCACCGATTGGGATGCGTGATTGGGGCCCATTTTTATCATACCAGTTGACCCATACTTCCCATATCTAGTGGAAATTCTACACATCATATAGAGCAAGGCAACAACCGAGGAAGCTGGAAGATCACATCGGGGCATTCCCACGCCCGACATCGTCTCGAGTGCGAGGGAAGGAGGTTCAAGTCACACCTAAAGCCATCAACTCATTGTATTGGGAGGAACCAATCTCACCATATCCAATCCTCCAAGAAGATAGAAGACAAGGTGAACCAATTCCAATGGGTAGCTCGCATAATTGCACAAGGTCAACCACAATGGGTTGTGTCCAAAGGCCTAATTCATAGGCGTGATTTAAAATTTGATGCCCGCATGTGTTTAGATTTGGTCTATTCTAGGTTGATGCCCTCTCGAAATACATCAGAGGTGCCTATTGAAGTGGCGACTCTTCAAGGCGGTATAATAGAAGCATGTGCACATTAATGTGGGAGAGATTATTGTTGATCACCAAAGTGAAAAGCTAAACAACAAGCCACAAAGATTGCCCTTTCCTTCCTTGGTAAGTATGTTGTGTTTGAGGGTTGAGTGTCCTTTGTGGCGCTCATTTGATAAGACTATACAAGTCCACGGAGTGATTAATTTTGTATACCAAGACAAACAAAAAGCCCCAATGATAAAGCGGGAAAGGTATGCGGGGAACATGACTCCACCATCACCCGTGGTGCATCTCCTCACATACTGCCCCAGCTAATGCAGGCACGTCCCAAACTTCACCCCAAGATTTACTTCAATATTGCACAAAGGGAAAAGATTCAGGAGAATCAGTTGTACGATTAGCCAAGGCTATCTCTTCCATGATCCAAAGTGCTCCTTAAGAAAGCCTTGCGTGCCCCGCCAAAGACAAGTTGACACACTTATGCTCAAAAGTGGATGTTCTTGAAAGTGAAGTGACCACATTGCAGCAGGAGATGGCCACATTTACTGCAAATACCAACTAAGCAATGCCCTGTGACCTCGAGGCGCATTCACCACAAGTCAAGCACCCAAAAGTCCTCCAAATGATTGGTGGGTGGGCTACCATAATAATATGGATATTATGTTCGATGAGGAAGAGCACTACCACAGCTCCACCTCCACCTCAAATGCATTCGGTGTATGGCGTTGATCCTTCGTGGGCCCCTGGGAGTGGCAAAAACATCTTATCATGAGCTTCGACCTCCTGTATAGATGGGTCACACTGTGCCCCCGGGTCTACTGGCCACACTCCCTCCATATCCCATGCAACCTACAGCAGAAGACACAGCTTGGGTTTTTAATGTTGTCACTCATACTTGGAAGCCAAGACCCAATCGCTGATATGATCAGGAAATCTTCTTTACCTTCTTGTGTTTCGTGTAGGTTCCATTGGGGTCTGATTTAAGTTTGGGGGAGGGATTGATTACATCCTTGGGGAATTAAATGTTTATTCTGACTTGATAATGTTTGAATTTTGTGTTGATTAATTTTGAATTGTGTTTCATTTTCGCCATTGTAAATAGAGTGGTGTAGAAATTAAACTCCAAGGGTTTTCTTTGACCACGGTTCTTTCCGAAGGAGCATTTTTTATTTTTAGTTAATTTTGTTGTCGAACTCTGGGTTGATTTTCCTGATGATGGATTGGATGACGCATTCTTAAGGGAAATGTCATGTCACTTTGAGTTTGTTGTGAAGTTGTTTTAAGAGGCATTAATAAAAAATTTCTTGTGATTGAAATGAGAATGTGAAAACAAGGCCATGAAGATGGAGATAATGAGTAAATGTTGACACCGTAGCATAGTAATCTTGGTCGCACGTTTAAATTCCCCCGCTTGACTTATGATCTTGCTTGCTTGATTTCCTAATGTGATGTTTCATTTTGGAAAATGATTCTTGTTGACCCCGGTGATGTTTTGTGTGGAGAGAATATTTTTGTTAATCTGGTATTACATCTTGTCTAGAACTTGCCCTAAAAGTGATTCAAGGCGAAATCCTAGATGTAGCTGTACCATGGAAATGAGTTTAGGCCCTCACTTCGAGCCACTTCAACCATACGCCTTCCATGATCATTAATCCTTGTGAGCCAATTATGAGTCTTAAAACCTTTCCTTGGAAACCACATTACAAGCCTTAAGACCATTCTTAATACCTATTTTTGGCCCTCTATTCTCCCTAAATGCGAAGGACAAAATAAGTGCTGAAACATGGCTCATCGCCTAAGAAGAAAGGAATTAGAAAAGCAATGAAAAATGTGGCAAGAGCCTAAGTTTGGGGTATGCAAAACAAAGGGGAATACAAGAATTATAGCAAAGGAACATCACCTTAGTCAAAGTGCACACAAAGATGAATCCAAAAAGAAAAAATATATTGTATGAATTGGTGTTCCCTCTTGAGGTAATAAGTCTAGTGGTAGAAGCTAAAGAGGGGTTATAAGGGGATTGCGAATGAAATGAAAGGCATCGACAAGAAAAGAAAGGAAAAGGAGGTTGGAGTGGAGCAAAATTGTTGTAAGGCATGGCAATTCTAAAAGCATTAGGAGGATCTATCGCTACAGCCAAAATGTTCATCCTACACTGACCTTAAGCCTACATCACAGCCCGCAAGTCCTAAATGATTCTAGGTGCAGCTACTCTACATTAGTGGCGAGTTACATGAGGGCAAGCCCATGGGTCAAGTGTGCATAAAGATATCTTTGGGAGAGTGAGTGAGTGTCTCTTCCAATTGATCCCTAGTATGCATTCAAATGATCAAAGAGTCAAGAGAATAGGGGTCCTTATATTTGGTGAGTGGCATTATTCCTTTTAGGGATGGCATTTAGAGTTCATATGGGCATAGAACAAGGAGTGCAAACTCTAAGATTTGTATTCCTTGACACAACTTGAGATGTTATGTGTGTTACATGGTTGAGAATTGCCTCTTGTGTGGTTAATGATTCCTTTTCAAAGCTTTACTTGCATTAAAGTTGTTGCATTCTTGAAACACCTACATTGTTTTGGTCTTTTAGGTATTTCCTTCTTTCGGTGAGCATGATGAGTATTTTTGGGTTGTCATAAAGTCCAGCTTGGTCGGCGAAGTCTAAATTGTCAAGAAATGTGACCTCTTCCTCAATAGTTGAAGTATTGCATTACTTGAAGACAAGCAATGATTCAAGTTTGGGGGTTTGATAAGTTGGTAATTTACCAACTCATTAGACTCTAAAGTTTGAGTTTTTGCTTAGTCTTCGAGTTGATTATTTGGATTTATGTCCTTTTTCTTTGTTGTGTGCGTATGCCTAAGTTTGAAGAAACAATCTAAAATGGTGTAAAATGGAGGAAAATGTAGAGCAGAAGTGGCAAAACGGTAGGTGTGAACTGGTGAAACGCCGGTTAAAAAGATGAAGGTCACTTCCTTGTTGGAGGAATGCCACCGGGCGCCCAGAGTTACTCCGGTAGAGCCGCTAAGTCACCGAATAACACTCGGAAAAGTCTCCGAATGTGCATTTAAGGTCCAGCGGTTCACGGTTTGGCATCAGCGAAATACCGTGTGAACCGCTGAAGTTCATTGGAAATGACTGAAGAAGAAGAGAAGGTATCCAGCGGTTCACGGATTTCATCAGTGAACCGCCGGTGCCTCTGGCCGATTCCGTAATGATGCTATTAAGGATAAAATTGTCCATTGCCGAAAAAGGAAGGAAAAGTACCCTACTTTTCGTGGTATAAATAGAAACAGAAGTACATTGCAGAGAGAGGGGAAGAAGATAGAGAGATTGAGAAATAAGACAAGTACACATCACATCATCTTTCCTTTTTAGCTGAAGACCATTTTTTAGCCGAAAGGGATTTTGATTGAAAGTTGTAAAAATACCGCTTCTTTTCTTTCTTGGTATTATTTAGTTCAAATTTCGTAGTTGAAGGATAATTGTGCTTTTACTTTATCTACCTTCATTAAATTCAACGATGCCTTTGATGATTGTGTTTTTTGAATTTCTAACTATGAGAAGCAAAAACTCATTAACTAGAGGTGGGAGGACAATACTTAATTGATTGGATATTGCTAGAGTTAACTTCATAATGTTCAATCAAGTGTAAATATACTGGATTCCTTTCAACCTATTAATGAAGATCCAATGATGATAATATGGTCTATCACTACTTCATTGATTGTTGCTCGGGAGAGAATAAATAAGTATTGGAAGGGAATCTAGTAGTGGTATGGATGTGAGGTTGTAAAATTAAGCTAGTATTAGCCGAAGTTACTTCCTCCTTCCTAATTAGCAACTAACCCTAGGAATAGTGAAGTTGCTGATCCAAATCAATTCGGGTGTGGTAAATTGCAGCTAGAGTTTGAGAAAACTCTAGTTAAAGATGGGTCAATAGGCTGTGCTGAGGCTACCGATTTCCCAAGATTATTTATATTTATTGAACTTATGAAGATAAATAGGTCTATCCCAATCTAATTAATATCTCATCTACACCGCACCTCTAGTATTTCACAAATATTGTCTACAACTTAGCCGATCCTTTTATTTTGAGTTCACTAAAGAAATTTGTGTAATTCTCTTCGTAAAGTTTATTCCCCCACTTCCTTGTATTTATGTTAAATCTATATGGTGCAAGCTAAAATCAACTTCTCAATCGACGTTTGATTCATCACTCCCTAGTCCTCAGGATTCACCAAACTCGCTGGTTACTTGTTTTGATATAGCGACCGTGTATATTCTTTCATTTAACAATATATTTTGACGTTAATAAATATACATCTAACTCAATAATAAAAGAGGAATACTTAGTGTAACGACATAGCGGAATCATAAAAACATAACATAACATGATAAGCGGAACATACAAAATACATAATGTTGAATACTACATATACTTTGAAAGCCTATAACATGTCTGATGGGTTGATGGGGAAACATCCCAACTAACCCAGTAAATTAGAAACTGAAAATGAAAAGATAACCGATATCAAACTAGTCCTCGGAAAATTAGGATTCACCAAAGAGTTGGATGCTAAACTCCGAGATGGACTAACACGGTGTTGGGTCTCAAGATCGAAGCCTGTATCATGAAAAGATACAGCATAAAGTATGTGGTTAGTATGTGAATGTACCAAGTTGCAAGGTAAGTAAAACGGACATTTAAAAATACATAAAAAAACTCATAAGAGATCATACGAGTGGGACAACATGCTCATAACATAAATATCATACGATAACATAAGGCTCAAGGTTTTAAAATCATTCATAATCCATCCATTACCATAGTCATGGTGGAGAAACTTTATAAATCATCACTTAAGCCAAAATAACATAAACATAATAATGCAAACAATATAATGAACAATGGGAGATTCTTATAACCGACATATCCCATATGAGCACACATGAAGCCCGACCTATAAATTCCTAGCCAGGAGGGTGTTCGTACCTTGACAAGGGTATAACCGTGATGGTCATGATATCACACATGAAAGGTCCATTTGGGAAAAGGGGACAGTGTCAAGGGAGGTCCCATCATGTCCTACGATGGCACGTAGTTTCGAGATTTGGGGAAAAACCTGGGCCCCGAACCTACTCGGTGTTAAATAGTACTCCCAAAACGTATAGTGTCATAATATAATATGCATGATATTCATGGGTTGTGTTGTATGATAATCATAGCATGCTTGTAAATACGTGAACTAGCCATGAGGGTAAGGCCCCGTGAATCGGCCAAGATCGTAAAGCGAAATCATGAGGTATACGCATACTTGTAAATCATGTATATTCTTTTTAAATCATAAATTCATAATGGTCATTTGAATAAATCCATATCATAACTCATAAATCATGATGGGTTTAAGAACAACAGAAAGAAAGGTAGAAATCATAACTCAATTCATCATAGAACATGTATAATTAGGCTTATTTTAATAGAAATCGAAATAAATAAATTTATAATTGAATTAATAGAATTCATAAATTAAAGAGGAAATTTAAAAATGTTTCAAAAATACCCTCCATCTTATTTAACTTTTTAAAATTTTAAAAGATTTAAGATAAAACACATAAGATTTTTAAACAAACTTCATGAATTAGGGAGAGATTGAAAACACCCACTCATAACCCTACATACTCGATTATAGCCGATTCTTATACTTTTTGATTGCTCAAGAGGAATTGAAGAGAATTTGAAGAAGAATGCTTGATCACCTCCCTAATTTTCTAACTTTGCATGCATGATATGAATAAGTCTAGGATAGGTTTTACCCTCAATAAACACCGCATTTCGAGCCTTAAACGACGTAGTTTAGACCTGTGAGCATAGAAATGATTAAAATGCCCTTAATGAAATTTCTGAAATTTTTGCACTGGCTGAAACCATGGACGGTCCAACGAGTCGTTCCTTGATACAACGACTCGTGGTATCTGTCCGTTAGATCCACCGCCCAACTTCACTTCTTCGTTAAATCCCACGAACCCAGAGGGATGAGTTGTCCCTTCGTATAATGAGTCACAAGTTTGTTGTCTCCACCTAGACGATCTGCACCAAGTCTTCCCAAGAGCCACACCACGAATTCGTTCTTCCTTCCAAAGAGTCATGGTTTCTTCCATTACCTTGACTCGGAGATTTTAATACTCCTTCCCATGGTCAAGGTGACCACGACTCGTTGTTACATTTAATGGGTCATTCCACAACTCGTCACCTCAACCTTGACCATAGGGGTCAGCTTCCCCATGACCACAAACAATGACTCTGTTAGATCTGGAAACGGGTCGCTAGACCCGTTATCAACTCCACCCTTGCAGTATCTCTCACCACAGATGCTTGCACGATCATTGGTTGACCAATGATCCGTTAGGTAACCCGCCCTATGGGATTTTTTTCCTTGATTCTACCAACTTCCATTTTAAATCTCGGGTCTAATCTTGTGGACTTCCGAGGTGTTACATCTCTAGTATTCATATGGCCCTGTTCGAGGCATTATATGGTAGAAGGTGCACTTCTATAGGGTGGTTTCGAGGTTGGTGAAGTTACTTTGAAAGGGCCTGATTCAATACATGAGGCCATATAGAAGGTTCAAATTATCAAGAAATGGCTGAAAACAGCTCAAAGCCGACAGAAATCATATGTAGATGTAAGGAGAAGAGAGTTGTTTTCTATGGATGATTGGGTATACTTGATAGTTTCACCTATGAAAAGGGGTGGTGAGATTAAGAAAGAAAGGAATGCTCAAATTCCGTGTATATCGACCCCTTGCAAAATCCTGAGACGCATTGGCAATGTGGCTTATGAGCTGGAGTTGCCTGCAGAGTTAGCATCGTTGCAATCTAGTCTTCCATGTATCCATGTTGAAGAAATGCTGGGCTGAGACCTTGACCAACAATGCTCTAGAGGGTCTTGTTGTAAAGGACAACTCTCATACAAAGAAGTTTAAGTTCGCATCCTAGACCGTCGTGTCGTAAGCTGAGAATAAGGAGGTCGCCTCAGCAAAAGTTTTATAGGAGGAACCAGCTAGTAGAGGGAGCTACATGGGAAGCAGAAGTAGACATGATGGCTAAATACCTCACTGGTTCCTTTCTAGCTCAATTTTAGCATCAGGTATTAAATTCCCTCCTCGCACCCTATTCAGTCCTTCACTTATTAGCTCTATCCATGTTGTAATGTAAACGTGTACCCTAGTTGCATGGGTTCAAGTTAGTATGTTTATTTTATTCCTACCATGTATCCCAGTCCCAGGAGTCATTCCCTCCATAAATTTTTAGCTATAGTTTTTCGCTTGAGATCTCAATTCTCTCTCCCAACCTTCCAAAGATGCTTATCCTACACTCCGAGGATGAACTGTTTTCAAGGGAAAGATATTGTAACACCCTAGAAGTCCCTAAGACCAGACCTAAGAACTAAAATGATGAAATCAAGAAAACCGCACTAAATGTAATGAGTCATGAAGTGACTCATTATGTGACCGACGAGTCTTTAAGTGACTCATCAGTGTGTGCACGCTTGGTAAAATTTGGGATTTCCTAGGGACTTAATGAGTTGGGGGACAAGTCATATTCCACTTCACGACTCTTCAAGTGAGTCTTCTTAGAAGGGTGGTCTAATGGGAAACTTCCGGTGATTGGTGAGTCAAGGTAATGAATCATTAGAAGGAGTAATAAATCATCTTGTGAGTCGTCGATGGAGTTCGTAAATTATCCAAAATTTTCCATGACTACGGGTGGAACCAACGACTCGTTGTCTCATCTAAAGAGTCATTGTTTCCATCTATTGGTAAAGCCCGTAATCAGTTTGAAAGCTCAGACATAACAGACAACCTTAATGAGTCGTGGCTCACCAACTACTCGTTGCGTGACCCGTTGGATCCCTGATGGGCAGCCTCACACTTTTTCCTAAGGGAATTTCCATAACTTTTCATTATTTAAATGTCAAACCATGTCATTTTAGGGTTAATATTCGGATCTAGGAGTTTGTCGACATTCCTTCCTCATTTCTCACTTTCCAAGTCAATACGTAGGAGACTCAATCGTGCAGCTTCTGCCAAAACTAGGGCTTCTTCTCTTCAGATTTGGTAAAAGCCAAGAAATTTCTACTGTGTGCATGTGGATTTCAAAAGGAGTCTCCTTTTCACCCTTGTGTCCCAAAATTCTTGGCGAAATCCTACTAATTCTTAGCCCTGTGAAAGATCAAACTAGGTTTGTTCTTCAGACAAATTACCTTCATTACTAAATTCTTGATGTTTTTCAAGATTATTACCAATTGTAATTCATGTCTTGGTATCTTCATACAAAGTATGTATTTTAGCCATTTTGAATGAGATTTTCATGATTTAGAGTCCAAATATGAATATTGCTTTGTCGATAATTTCTTTAAAATTACAAATGTTAGTATAGATACATGAACAGAAGTTAGCCACCTTTTGGTATATCTAGTCTCAGAGTATCAGTCAATATTTAGTACACCTAGTATTCTACAGAAATGTCACCGATCGCCTTGCCTGTTCGCCCTCTTAGAAATCCAAGACACCCGCAGTACCACTATCAACTTATTAGTTCTCTTAAACCGTTGCGATGCTTTCAGATAAAGTAGCTCTGACGAGTCTTAGAACATAGTTGAGTTCAGGTCTTTAGACTCTCAGAACACTTTAAGATAAGTAGTTCTCACTTAAGCCTTAGGACACGTTTCGAGGTATCAACCTAGTTAGACATAATTAGGATTTTTAGTGGGAGGACGAAGCACCGAGCGTAGCCAGAGTTCAGCGCACCCAGATTTCCAAAACTATGTTATCACGGTAGGTTATTAGCCCGAACAGGCCTCAGGGCAGTGATCACCTAGCTCAGCCGCTATACTCTGGCAAGGTACGTTGAGCTTTCTCCGATAGTGTATATATCACTCCTACATTTAGCCTCACGTGGTTACATGTCCGTTATAGTCACTCCCACAGTGCTTCATAGTCCAGTATAGTCATAGTCTTGGTTCAATTCATCCTATCATCTTTCGTGATCTACTTATGACCTCGTACGCTATCGCATTCCTTATAGTGGTTATCGATATACCTTAGTCCAAAGATAGTCATAGTCTTCAGCTCAATTTAGCCTATCGCCCGTGGATCTACTTATGACCTTCAGACATTTATCAGTACTTACAGTATTATCAGATATTCAGATACTTTCAATATTTATGTTTCCAGTTATGGTCAGCGTTTGCTTCATCACATGCATTTTTACAGGTATTGTTTGTATGTTTTAGTTTCTTCGCATACTCAAGAAATTCAAAGTACTGATGCACACATTATGTTATATACTTAAGACATAGGTTCAAGCTTTCGCCCAGCAAGGTGGTTAGTTCCTTTCGGGATCAGCTCAGCTAAGATGCATTTGGTGAGTCCTCATCTTCGAAGGACCGTAGTTTCACCCGTTGCATTTGTTATTCCAATTTAGTTCAGACTTAGAGTTAGGTTTGGGCTTGTCCCAACAACTCATCAATTCTTTAGATGGCTTTATTGTAAGTACAGTTCAGTTTGTTTCTGCATAAAAGTTATAGTTTCAGCTAGATTTTTAGATTTTCTTCGCATATTTTCAAAACTTATTAGTTATTCAATTGTAGTTATTTATTTATCGCCTTCCGCTCTTTGTATTATCATTTCAAAGAGGTTAGATTTAGTAGAATATACTTACTAGGGTTTTCTTGGAATCAGTTGTGACTCTAAGTATCGGGTCACATTCGGGTTCAGAAACGGGTTGTGACATTTGTATTATGGTGTCGAGCCTTGTCGACTTAGGTTTGTTATATTAGTTATGTTGGTTGATTAGTTGTAGGGTTCTTGATCAAGTGAGGCATCAAGTGCCTGACCAAGCCTCCCTGATTTTGGGGCATGACAATTGTCCAAACCATCCATTTAAGTCAAAAATCACATATAGGAAATCCACTAAACCAATTCCGAGCTTGTTTATCCAAATGTTAACTTTGGTCAACTTCGAGTTTCAAAATTCCTAGTTCTTTATTTTCTTTCTTTGAGGCACATTTGATTGCCTCAAAAATTGTATCATCACTCATTCTTGCAAGTCATAAATACATTTTAAGTCTAAATAATGGGTCATTTAAAGGAAAAGGTCCTAATACTGAAAATGTCCAGACGGGTTGTTACATATCTATATTATTTTATTATTATTGTTGTATATGATAATTCTAATAGATACACAATGAGTATAGTTTGGTAAACAAACTACTTTATTGGAGTCGGCCAATAATACTTGCTTAGAATGCATTATTTTTATACTCATTACACACTTGTTTCTCTCTCTTTTTGTGCAGGTGTGAATTGAGTTGTTAAGGTGTTCGTGGGGGAGGGGGGCATTGGCGATCATACCAGAGTTCCAGTATTGCTGCCAACTATTTATTGGTAACTCAGAATCATTTACTCCTACTTCAGCCCAAACAACTGTTGTATCTTTCTTGTTTACAGTTGTATTTTCCATTGTTAGAAGCTCGTGACTAGAAACCAATTATTAGGGGTTGGAGTGTGTAGTTTTATGTTGTATTTAACTTAGAAATACCTTTATATATAAAAAGTTCTGTTGTTTTACCTTGTTATATTGTGTTGGCATCGATTACCTTAAGATTGATTTACCTAACCAGCTTTGGTCGGTTGTTATGCGACTTTGGAGAATTTAACAGCGACAGATACACACATGCGCGATATTAAGAGAGAGAAATTGAGATTCTTCAAGTTTGGAAAGTTCAATAAATTGCTAGAGTGTATCAAGTGAACATATTAGTTAGGTACATGTTCCCACCATTGTTTTATTTTATTTAGTACAGTTTTAGAGCATTTTAATAGAATGACGAGTAGTAAACCCAAATTTTCTTAACTAAAACATTCATAAGTTGCTTTTTCATTAAGAAAATAATTATCTTCATGGGAGTTAACTTTAAACGAGGCAAATAGCCGAGTGATTGTTAGGGTTATGGCTTAGAGTTAAATCTCTATATAACAATTGCACTGAATTTGGCTCATTGTCTTAGTGGAGTTAATTGAGTTAAATCTTATAAGGATAGATTGTGATATTTACATCTTTTGAGTTGAGTGAGTGACACTATTCCTATTGAAGTAAAGCCTTGATCTTCTTCAAATCCTTATCTGCCCTTGTAACTATTGTTTTGTCAGTGACTCTTCATTGGTTCCAGACTCGTTAATGGCATAGCGGATTACCTATAGACAAATTTAAAGGCGTTCAGACTTTCACCCAATGAGCAAAAATGGACAAGTCAATAGAGACAAATCCAGAATACGATATAGGAATTCTAATAAGTGTTTTATTACATGGTTACATTTAAATGATTTATGTACATGAGTATACATAATTCAAGCTAAAACAATGAGCTCACAGACAAATTTAAAACCTATTCTATATCGCCTCTAGACAGTGAGTACTATTTGAGCCAACGTAGACCATAAAAGTTTTGTGTTGAAGCACATCTTGGGAATAGTAGGATGTGAATCATTTGTGCCTGCATATTAATATTCTTAGAACGTCTCATTCAATATTTTTTTGTAAGACTATTACAACTTTCTAAACGTTGGCTTTTGTTTATATTGAATATTGATGGCAGTATGAAGATCTAAACGAAGAGATACTACTTATGAGAAACTTCTAGTTAGAGATGCGTATAATGGAAATTGGATACTGAGGATATTCAAGCAAAACGAGATCTACCTAATGGCTCATCACAAAATTATGGAGCATCAATCAAGCTCGCAAATTATTAAAAAAATAAAAAGAAAAAAAGAAGAGAGAGAGAGATGGGATATAAAGAGTTAAAAGTGGAAGTTGCAGACTGCTTGCTTGCTATCGTTACCAATAAAAAGGGCATACAGTTTCATCCTAAAGGCACAATTGAAGATTGCATATATCTATCCACCTCTAGAGAGAGGCAAACAAGTATGCAGACGTTTTGGCAAATGACGGTCACCGATATGAAGAAGCTTTACTTGTATGGATAGCTACGCTTAAGAAAATGAAGTTTTTGCTCATAACTGATCTAATGCAATTTATGACAGATTAAAATATTTTTATATTTTTCGATGTACCAAATAAAAATTGCACTGGTCATAGTATTTTTTTTTAATTCTTAGGAAAAGTGTTAGATATTTTTCTTCCATTTTAGCAGAAAGTCCTTTTTTTCAAAAGATTTCCCTCAACTTTTCTGGAGGTTGTTAGAACGGCTAATTTAAATTTCCAAGAACTAATCTTCGTCATAGCAATTTTTAAAGATAATATTTGGAACTGCATAGAAATGGTCATGGACGCTGTGGTGTCCTATATAATATTTTTTAATTCATAGACGCCTTCTATAAAATAAACAGCTTCAACAATTAGTTACCTTTTCATAGTATTTGTGGGGTCATTAATGCATCGGATTGTTGTGGGCAGTGCTACTAGGGAATTCTTTAACTGCATTTTATCATCCTCCAAGTGCTGGAAAAGGAAGCAGATAATAGAAATCATAAATATAGCCAAAAGACCAATTTATCTATTAGGATTATATATTTTAAAAAGAAAGAAAGTTTTATTACGATTATGTCAAGTGGCAGTGTAAATACAGACACGTGGCAGTTTTTAGGACAAAAATAGTTATGTTAGTTAATTAGATACTCAATATTACTTCACTATAATTTAAATTAAACAATAAAATATGAATCATAAAATTTGGTAATCATAAACTACATCAAAATCACGACTCTCTTTGATTGGAAAGTTTTTGAAAATAAACCTATCCAAAAAATCATAAACTATTATGCACGTCGTCTATTTTGCACATATGCACACTTTTAACACAAATTAATAATACTTTCATTTAATAATTAGTGGATATTAAAAATACACCCACAAATTATATATATTACAATTAATGGAATTTAAAAAACAATGAACAAAATATTTCTAGCAACATTAAGCTACCCAATAATTTATTTTCTAAGTATTTGAGCCAATAATAAAATCTATATTTTTATATATACTTAAAAGGAAGAAAGTTTTGTTACCATTATGCCAAGTGGCAAAGTGTAAATGACAAACACGCGGCGCTTTAAAACAAAAAATAGTTATGTTAGTTAATTAGATATCAAATATTACTAATTATAATTTAAATTAAACAATAAAATATGAATCCTAAAACTTTGCAACCATAAACTACATCATAATCACGATTCTGTTTGATTGGAAATTTTTTAAAAATATAAAAACAGAAAAAAGAATATTAAGTTATAAAATTTCAAATATTAAAAAATTTAAAAACAGAAAAAACTCTACCTGATTTTTTGTAAAATTTAATATTAAGATTAATATAATAATATTAAAAATTTTATATATATATATATATATATATATATATATATATATATATATATATATATATATATTATATATATATATTACAATTAATTAAATATTTAATTAATTCATTGTGTTTTGATATTTTTATTTTCTAAGTATTTGAACCAATAAAAATAACAATGGACAAATATTTCTAGTAACGATATGTTAACTAATAATTTATTTTTTAAGTAATTGAAAATTATTAAATATGAAACCAAGAAAAAATTGATGAACCTATAAAATATCGCTTTAAATTGAAAAATAAACTTTAAGAATACTAAATCAATCTGATAACTAAATATTAAGACACAAAACAAAAACAATTCAAAGTCCGAGAATTATTTACTGCGAAGTTATCATATTTTAAAATAATAAAGTTTAAAATTATTTACCGAGAATTTATCAAAATTTTAAAAAAGATTTTTAAAGAAAAATTGACATAATCGATTAATTATAATTTAAGTTAACACTTAAATAGAATCCTAAAATGTTCAACCACAATCTACATCACAATTAGGACTCTTGATTGAAAGTTTTTTGAAATAAATCTATCCAAAACCGTAAATTACTATGCACGCATTGTCCTTTTCACATATCCACACTTTTACCTTAAATGAATAATACCTATTTAATAATTAGTGGATATTAAAAATACATCCACAAATTATATGTATTACAATAATGAAATTTAAAAAATGGACAAAATATTTCTAGCAACATTAAGTTAACTAATAATTTATTTTCTAAGTATTTGAACCAATAAAAATAACTATGGACAAAATATATTCTAGCAATAATATGTTAACTAATAATTTATTTTCTAAGTAATTAATTATTAAATATGAATCAAGAAAAAAAAGATGAACGCATAAAATATCGTATTTAAATTGAAAATCAATTTTAAGAATACTACAATCATCTGGATAACTAAATATTAAGACACAAAAAAAGAAAAAATTAAAAAAACAAAAAAAACATGTAATTTAATTAAAATACAAAATAAATAAAGTTTAAAATTATTTACTGAAAATATATCAGAATTTTAAAAAGATTAAAGAAAAAATTGACATAACTGACTAATTATAATTTAAGTTAAACACTTAAATATGAATCCTAAAAATACCAATCATAATCTACATCATAATTAGAACTCTCTTTGATTGGAAGATTTTTGAAAATAAACCTATCCAAAAAATTGTAAATTATTATGCGCGATTGTTCATTTTCACATATCCACACTTTTAACTCAAATTAATAATACTTCCTTTTAATAATTAGTGGATATTACAAATACATCCACAAATTCATATCACTATTAATGAAATTTAAAAAATGATGGACAAAATATTTCTAGCAATATTAAGTTAACTAATAATTTATTTCTAAGTATTTGAACCAATAAAAATAGCAACGGATAAAAATATTTCATTTTAAAAAATTACAACAAAGTCTTAATATTTTTAATAAAAAACTAAATATTTAAAATTATTAAATATGAACCAAGAAAAAAAATGATGAATGCATAAATTATCATGCAGTTTAAAGTGAAAAATCAACTTTTAGAATACTAAATTATTTGATAACTAAATATTAAGACCCAAAAAATAAACAATTCAAAGTTTGAGAATTATTTACTGCGAAATTATCATATTTCTTAAATAAATACTACACCTCAAAAAATTTTAAAAATTAAAATAAGAAACATAAAAAAAATAAAAAAAATAAAAAAAATAAAAAAAATAAAAAAATTGGCATAACTGACTAATTATAATTTAAGTTAAACACTTAAATATGATCCTAAAAAGGTTCAACCATAAATTCACATCACATTTAGGGACTTCTCGGTTAAAAGTTTTGAAAATAAACCTTCCAAAAATCGAAATTATTATGCACGATTGTTCATTTCTATTTATCCACACTTTTACTACAAATTAATAATACTTCCATTTAATAATTAGTGGATATTAAAAATACATCTACAAATTATATATATTACAATTAATGAAATTCTTTAAAACGATGGACAAAATATTTCTAGCAACATTAAGTTAACTAATAATTTATTTTCTGAGTATTTGAACCAATAAAATAATGATGGACAAAATATTTGCTAACATATGTTAACTAATAATTTATTTTCTAAGTAATTGAAAATTATTAAATATGAACCATGAAAAAATGATGAACTCATAAAATATCATGCAGTTTAAATTGAAAAATCGAATTAGAATATTATATCATCTGAGAACTAAATATTAAGACCCAAAAAGAACAATTCAAAGTTTGAAAATTATTTACTGGGAAGTTATCATATATTTTAAAATAATTATTATGGACCCAAAAATAAAGTTCAAAAATTATTTACTGAAATTTTATCAGAATTTTAAAAAGATTAAAGAAAATAATCGCATAATCAACTAATTATAATTTCTAAGTTAAACACTTAAATATGAATATTAAAAATATTCAACCATAATCTACAAACTCTCTTGATTGAAAGTTTTTTGAAATTGAATCTACACAAAAAAACCATAAATTGTTATGCACATTGCCCATTTTCATATATGCAATATCTCTTTTAGCACAAATTAGTAATACATCCATCTAATACCAGTTGAAAATACATCCACAAATTATATATAATACAATTCATGGAATTTAATTAACCTAATAAATAAATATTATGTCAATAAAAATTATACTTACAAATAATACATAAAAAAAAATTAATAATGTACCTCCACTTAATAATACCAATGGATATTAAAAATACATCCACAAACCATATATAATACAATTTATGAAATTTAAACTAATAAATAAATATTATGTCAATAAAAATATAATACAAAACATACACGCACACACACAAAAAAAAAAATAATACTTCCATTTAATAATTAGTGGATATTAAAAAATACATCCAAATTAAATATTTTATACTTAAAAAAAATTCTTACATAGGATTAAGTAAAGATAAATATTAAATTCAAAAACTATACAATATGTTATCAAATTTTTATATCAGCAATATGTTAACTAATAATTAATTTCAAATAATTAAATATTTTAAAAATACAAATACAAACTCTCAATTAAAATATTTTTTAAACAAATACTAATTTTATATATCATATTTAAAATTAAAATTTGAATTTAAATTTTTTATTTTTTTTATTTTTTTTATTTTGTTTCTATTTTTACAAAAAATAATTTTTTCTTCAATACTGAACTAAATTGAATTTAATTTAAATACTTAAATATGAATCTTAAAAATGTGCATCTATAATCTAAATCACGATTAGGACTCTCTTAAATTTGAAGTTTTTTAAAATTAAATCTATCCAAACACCCATAATTTGTTATGTACCTTTACCATTTCCACATATGCACATTTTTACCTAATCCTAGCACGCTGTATTCTTTTACTTATTGTAATACGGTTAAGAAAATTATTTATATTTAAAATTTGAAAGTTACCTACATTTTATATCACTCCTTCCATCAACATTCCACGATCTCACACAATCTCACAACTCCTAAAAAATCAATTGATGTGCCCGTAATTCAAGAAAAACGAATTCAATATATTTTTAAATTCAGTTTTTCACTATAATAGATTATATATATTCTCTTCTTTCTCTTTCTGCAAACACCAAACAACAATTCTGATTTGACAAGTGAGATATGCTTTCAAAATTAGCAAGAATAGTTAAACTTTTTTATTGTAGATCAATCTCCTAATCCTCTGTTCCAATTCTATTTTAATTTTAAATTCTTCATCTCTGTTCTTTAGGCTTTATGTAATATATTCAACAACAAATATGAACACTCTAATGTTTATTGTTTTACAAAATCTTAGTATCTTTCAGTTGTGGTATTCACACTTTATCTCTATTAACAGATGAGTCAATAGCAACTGAAAGTAATTTCATTAGTGAAGTTAACAGCAAGTCAATGAAATGGACATTAAAGGTTCGTGTTGTCAGACTATGGGAAAATCCAGATCAAAACAGACCTCATACTCCTTTTTCAATTGAGCTAATTCTTATGGATGAAAAGGTTAGGTTTAAAAGTTTAAACTAACTTATATTTTGCACAAATTGCAGCTGGGTCAGTTTTAATTGGCGACACAATTCACACTTTACTACATTCTTAATAAAAGTTTTTTACTTTGAAGGGAAAGTACATTCACGCAAGTATTGGCAGGTCACTTATCCAAAAATTCAACAAAAAATAAAAGAAATGGGTCTATACATCATGCAGAATTTCGTGGTCTGTTCAAATAATATGAAACTTAAGATAAAAGATCAAAAGTTTAAGTTGATTTTCACGCAGAAGACCATTGTTGACGAAATACAAGATCCGCATTTCAACATGTGTGTCTTTAAATATAAACCCTATGAGCAGATGTCAAATCCACAAGATTTTGACAACAACGAACTTCGGTAATTAAATTATTTTTCTTTTTACTTGAAATTTTATCCGCATAAAAAATTTTATTGAGGAAATAAATTACAATTGTTTTCAGTTTTTACTATGATTTATTTGGTACATATTATTATAGATACTATTGGAGAAATTGTGAGCTATGGGGATGTACAATCTGTCAAACAAGACGATAATATTCGTACATTTATGAACGTTGAGCTACAAGATTATGAGTAAGCTTACCACAATTAAAAATAAATAAATTATTATAAGAAACCATATTTTAATTCATATGTTTTTTCTTATACTATTTGCAGGAGCAAAAATATTTCTGCAACTTTTTGGGGCGATTTTGTGGGTCAAATCAAGCCATATTTGACTGAATTCAGTGATAAGCCTGTTCTCGTTGTCATGCAATTGATTAAACCACATGGATATCGAAGTTATTAGAATTAAATATTCTATGAAAATTTAAGTGTTTT
>JACEIK010001710.1:80796-93257 GCA_018107945.1 Datura stramonium | reverse complement strand
TAATTTAGGAGAAAAAAAATCTGTAATAGAAGTAATCAATTAATTATGTACATTAATTTTTTTTACATTTATTGATACTTCTTAATACTAAATCAAAATAACATAGAAATGTCTTCTACAAGCAAAGTTGAACCCTCAAAAAACAGAAACTATTCAGTCGAAAGTGATGAAAGAGTTCCTCTTTTGGATGATATAACAAAGGGTGAGTGGCAATATATTTGATTTAATATTGTTATAACTATGGCAGCAATAACTTACTTTACCTTTTTTACTCTTATTAAAATGATATGTTAAGTCGATTAATAGTTATACAATTAATGATGCATATATGACTTATTGCGTAGATATGAGAATACATCATCTTCTTCTTGATTTAAATACAATTCCTATATTGCAAGGTTTGTACCTTAGTTATATTCTTTATTCAACACATTTACTATACAATTTCTTTTCACTTATTCTATTCTATCTGTATTACTTATAAACATTATGCAATCTCATCATAGTAGGCACGATGATAACATATTGCTTCATTTAAATGACGCTTCAACTAAAGAATGTATTAAAAGTTTTTTTTATCATATTAAATTTTCGTCCAAAGTAGATGACAAGTTAAAAGATCATTACTTTATTAAGATTTTTCAATTCATAATAATAGTTGTTAGAGTTAAGTGTTGAGTGTGAATTGAAAAATGGAGAGAAATAAATTGGAGGAAAAAGAAAGTTGAAAAGTTTCTTTCCCAATGGTAGCCATTCCGAACAGACATCATCTGAATAGGTGTCTTCACACCCCTTCACTTCAGATCTTTGGCTATAAATAAACGTCTTTTGCCTTTATTTTTGAATAGAGAATTTTCGAAAATTCTGCATATTTTCAAACAAACAAAATTGAGTCTATTGTGTGATTTGTTACTGCTCTTAGAGTTCGCTGAAGTTATTGGTGTTTGAGGTACTGCTACACCATTAAAAGGTATACGCCGCTTNGAAGTTATTGGTGTTTGAGGTACTGCTACACCATTAAAAGGTATATCCATTTTATCCTGAGAGGAAGTAATCCAAAACCTCGAGTACAGTGAGGGGATTAAATTCCTTAAGGACACACAGTGAATTCTGTGGACTCGGATATTATTCATTTTCTTTACTTTGCATATTTGAACATATGAAACAACAAGCTTAAAGAATTTAATTTATTTTTCTTGTGTTTATTTATTTTCTAATTTTTTGAGACTAAAACCTTTTTGATTTTCTACTCCATTGTTGGAGATTAAAATCTTTAAATTTTCTACTCCTGTTGAGATTAAAATCCTTTGTGATTTTCTACTCACTGTGATTGCTGGTTTGAAGATTTAAAAACTTCGCAAAACAAATCTAATTGTTGATAATTTTGTTTGAACATATAGAAACTTCACTGATTACTCAGTTTAGTTCTGTCAAAAGTTTTTCGATTTGAAGAAATAGAATCTTCATCGATTGCTAACTCTTGTTGTTATTGTTCAATAGATATGACATGAACAACTGGCCCCATGCTTGCCTTTACAAGAAATAGAATCTCCTCCACCTGTGCTGTGCAAGCATCGGCTCCTGCAGAAAAGCCCGAAAAGTTTTCTGGATTTGACTTCAAACACTGGCAGCAGAAGATGTTCTTCTATCTGACCACATTGTGTCTTTAGAAGTTCATTAAGGAGGATAAATCGGTTCTGCCAGAATCAACTCCCGAAAATGAACGGTTCTTGGTGATTGAGGCTTGGAAGCACTCCGATTTTTTGTACAAGAACTATATCCTGAGCGGATTGGAAGATGATCTGTATAATGTATATATCAATATGGAGACTTCTAAAAACTCTAGGATGTGCTAGAGAAGAAGTACAAAATGGAAGATACCGGTTTAAAGAAATTTGTTGCAGCCAAGTTTCTGGACTACAAAATGATAGACAGCAAGCCTGTTATCACACAAGTCCAAGAGTTGCAAGTGATAATTCACAATCTCCTTGCTGAAGGTATAATTCATACTAATGCTTTTATCAAAAGTATTAATTATGGTGGTAATAATGAGTTGTTCATTGAAGGTTTGGTCATCAATGAATCTTTTCAAGTTGCAGCTATGATTAAAAACTACCTCCTTCATGGAGGGACTTTAAGAATTATTTAAAGCACAAGCACAAGGAGATGAATCGAAGAAGATAACAAAGATACTAGAAGAAAGGTAATGGGAAACTCAATAATTATGGGGGAAAATTGAAACCACTCCATCTAGTCCCAAAAAGAGGAAGAAACCTTCTAATTCAAAGAATTTTTCTAGCAAGAAGAAATTCAAAGGAAATTGCCACAACTGTGGAAAGATTGGAGACAAGGCTGCTGAATGTCCTGCTCCAAAGAAAGGAAAGCAAAAGAGAAAAGCTAACATAGTTGAAAGAACCATGGATATTGATGACTTGTTCACTATGGTGTCTGAATGCAACCTAGTAGAAAGCCCCACGGATTGGTGGCTTGACTCTGGAGCCACTCGACATGTTTGTGCTGTCAGAGAAGCATTTGCTTCCTATTCCCTTGTTGAACCCAATGAGACCATGCATATGGGAAACTCTTCAACAACTAAGATTGAAGGCTATGAAAAAATATTTCTGAAAATGACATCCGGAAAGGTGGTGAATCTCAATAATGTCTGTCATGTTCCAGAAATGAGGAAGAACTTAATTTCTGCAGGTCTTCTCATAAAAAATGGATTAAGTGTGTTCTTGTTTCAAATTATACTGTAATAAGTAAGAATGATGTGTATGTAGGAAAATGTTACCTAACTGAGGTCCTTTTCAAACTGAATGTAATTGTTATTGAAAGCAATAAAATTACAGCTTCTTCTCACTTGATTGAGTCAAATAGTTTATGACATTCCTGTTTGGGATATGTCAATTATAAAATCTTGCATAAAATGATCAATTTGAAATTATTATCAAAGTTTTAATGCAATCAATAAAAATGTCAAATCTGTATTGAATCTAAGTATGTTAAACATCCTTATAAGTCAGTTGAAAGGAATTCAAGTACCTTAGACTTAATTCACACAGACATTTGTGACATGAAGTCAATATCATCTCATGGTGGAAAGAAGTATTTCATAACTTTTATTGACGATAGTATGCGAAACGACTATGTTTACTTACTCAAAAGTAAAGACGAAGCAATTGATGCATTCAGACAATATAAAAGTGAAGTTGAAGCACAACTTAACAAAAAGATCAAAATGTTAAGGAGTGATAGGGGCGGCGAATATGAAGTGATAGGGGCGGAGAATATGAATCTCCTTTTGAAGAAATATGTTTGAAATATGCATTATTCATCAAACAACTGCTCCTTACTCACCACAATCTAATGGGATTGCGGAAAGAAAAAATAGAAAATTAAAAGAGATGATGAATGCTATGTTGATAAGTTCTGGTTTACCCCATAACTTATAGGGAAAAACTATCCTTACGGCTAGCAGAATACTCAATCGAGTGCCCCATAACAAAACACAATCCATTTCATACGAAAAATAGAAAGGAAGAAAGCCTAACCTTGAATACATGAAAATGTGGGGTTGTTTAGCTAAGGTACAAGTTTCTAAACCTAAAAGGGTTAAGATAGGACCTAAAACCATTGATTGTGTTTTCATAGGATGTGCTACAAATAGTAAAGCATATTGATTTCTAGTTCATAAATAAGAAAATCTTGATATTTATGTTAATACGGTAATAGAATCAGACAATGCTGAATTCTTTGAAAATATATATCCGTATNAGACAATGCTGAATTCTTTGAAAATATATATCCGTATAAACAGAATTGTGAGTCGTCTAGCGAATGATCTAAATAACCTCAGGAAGAGACAAAATAAAGTGTTCCTAATGAGAAGAATCCAAGACGTAGAAAACGTCAAAGGACTTTTACTTCCTTTGGACCAGATTTCTAGCATTTTTGTTGGAAAATGAGCCTCAAACTTTTCAAGAAGCTATAACTTCTTCGGAAGCTCAATATTGGAAAAAGGCAGTCAATAGTGAAATTGAATCCACAATGAATAAACATACATGGGAATTGATTGACCTTCCTCCAGGGAACAAACCATTAGGTTATAAATGGATTTTAAAAAAGAAAGTTAAAGATGATGACACTATTTACAAATACAAAGCAAGACTTATAGTCAAAGGGTTTAGACAAAAATAAGGTCTTGATTACTTTGACACGTACTCGCCGGTAATCAAAATTACATCTATGCGGATGTTAATAGCGTTAGCCGCTGCATACGATCTTGAAATCCATCAAATGAATGTGAAAACGGACTTCTTAAATAGAGATTTGGAGGAAGAAATTTACATGGAACAACCTGAAGGGTTTATAGATCCTGAAAATGAAAAGAAGGTGTGTCGACTTGTAAATTTCTTGTACGGACTTAAACAAGCGCCCAAACAATGGCATGCAAAATTTGACCAGACTATGTTGTTAAATGGTTTCAAGATTAATGAATGTGATAAATATGTTTACATTAAGAACACTCAAAATCAAGTCGTCATTGTTTGCCTATATGTGGATGACATGTTGATAATGAGTAACGACATTGTTAACATAAATGCTACCAAGCGTATGCTTGCTAGTAAGTTTGAGATGAAAGATTTAGGAGTTGTTGACTTGATATTGGGGATTAAGATCCACAAAACTCCTGAAGGTCTAGCATTGTCTCAGTCTCATTATATCTAAACAACACTTGAAAATTTAAGTATTTGGATTTCAAAATTGCAAAGACACCAATTGATGTGAATCTTGCTCTTTCTAAGAACAAAGGAGAAAGTATGTCCCAATTGGACTATGCAAGAGTATTGAAAAGTCTAATGTACATCATGAACTGTACACAGCAAGATATAGCTTGTGCGATAAGTAAACTTAGTCGATATACAAGTAATCCCAATCAGATTTATTGGATGGCTATGAAACCAGTTTTGGGGTATTTAAAACATACTTAAAACTTTGCTTTGCATAACAATAAGTATCCAGCGGTTGTTGAGGGATATTGTGATGCAAATTGGATAGCCATATCAATTGAAACCAAATCCAAAAGTGGATATGTGTTTATCATTGGCGGAGGAGCAGTGTCTTGGAAGTCATCCAAACAAACATGTATTACTCTCTCTACAATGGATTCTGAATTTATAGCTTTAGACAAAGATGGTGAAGAAGCTGAATGGCTCAGGAATTTCCTAGAGGACATCCCATTCTGGTCCAAACCGATGGAACCAATATGTATACATAGAGATAGCCAAGCGACAATCGAAAGGGCTGGAAGTTTAATGTATAACGTAAAGTATTGTCATATACGATGGAGATATAACACCGTTAGACCCATACTCTCTAGTGGAATTATCACAATTGACTATGTAAAGTCAAGAGATAATGTGTTGGATTCACTTACAAAAGGCCTAACTAGAGAGGCGGTTGAAAGATCATCAAAGGGAATGAGACTATGGCCGAGGACAAGTCATCGTGGCGGTAACTCTACCTAGAAGACTGGAGATCCCATGATCTAGGTTCAAGGAGATAAAAAAAAGTCATTGATGACTGTTCAACATTGTCAAAATAACTTTTGATCCATTCTCGTGATGAGACAATGTTCAGTAACAAGGATAAAACATTAAAGGCTTTTTAAAAATTTCTTGATAACACATTTAGGAATCACCTATATAAGTGTGAAGTGTAAACCGCTTCAAGGAGAATTCTGTAAGGCCAATTCTCTACGCACTTATGAAATCAGGCAGTGTTCATGGCTGAAATGAACAAAACAATGAGAACATAAGACGGTTAAAGGATTAATTGTGTGAATTATGTTGTCTAGGTATACATCAAAGTTCGATGGTTCAAAGATATCAAATCTACCAATTGACTGAATATATCCGATATATGCTCACTATGGAAAGTTCAAGGGGAAACCTTCTTATCCAGATGCAATTAGTTCTTACTTATGAATCACATAGTTTTTCATGCATTAAAATTTTTCATATAGCTATTCCCCATTCATGTGGGAGATTGTTGGAGTTAAGTGTTGGGTGTGAATTGGGAAATGGAGAGAAAAAAATTGGAGGGAAGAAAAAGTTGAAAAGTTTCTTTCCCAATGGTAGCCATTCCGAACAGATACCATTTAAATAGGTGTCTTCACACCCCTTCACTTCAGATCTTTGGTTACAAATAAAGGTCTTTTGCCTTCATTTTTAGATAGAGAATTTTTAAAAATTCTGCATATTTTCAAACAAATAAAATCGAGTCTATCGTGTGACTTGTTATTGCTCTTAGAGTTCGACAAAGTTATTGGTGTTTGAGGTACTGCTACACCATTAACAGGTATATCCGTTTTATCCTGGGAGGAAGTAATCCAAAACCTCGAGTACAGTGAGGGCATTATATTTCTTAATGACATACAGTGAATTCTGTGGACTCGAATATTATTCATTTTTTTTATTTTGCATATTTGAACACAGGAAAACAACAATAGTTATAATTACTTTATAGATGGACAAACACACAATTCTCTGTCTGATTTAAATAATGAAATCCAATAATATTCACCTCTAAGCTCACTATTCACTATCTAAATTAGCAAAACTTTTAAATTTATAATTGGATGATTAAAAAATTCTGGAGATTTTAGTCTCCAATGTCTTTAAAAAAATTAAGAATGAGCTTAGTTCTATTACTCCATAAGATTTGATTTCGTAAAATCAACTTATAATTGAGATACTCTATGTGGATTTTATTTTTTATTTACTAATAAAATTATTTCAAAAAAGCATACTTATTTCAGTTTCTTAGATCATTCTCCATGTAAAATCGATGAAACACACTTACCAAGCTTATTTGATGCGACACACTAAATAAAAAATTGCAGCAAAAAAAATGAGTTACCAAAGATTTGATCTTTGTTTACCTCTAGCATATCTAATATATAATTTTCAATTGCAAGCTTGTAAATAATAAGACCATTAGAATTAAGAGAAAAAGGATCCATAATAGAAATAATCGATTGATTATAATTTTGTTTTACATGTATAGATACTTTTAAAATTTGAATCAAAATATATAAATATCTTCTACAGACAAAGTTGAACCGTCAAGAAACAGAAACTATTCTATCGAAAGTGAAGAAAGAGTTTCTTCTTTGTCTGGTATAAAAAATGTTGAGTGATAATATCATTGATTTAATATATTTATAATTGTGTTGCTATAACTTGCTTTACCATTATTTAATCTTATTAGAAAATTTGGTTAAGTTGATTGATAGTTATTTTCACGCCTCACCTTGGGAGGCATGACTGACACCTAGTGTCCGACTGGAATCTGACGGACCTGGCTAGGCTTATGCATGTCTGGTGCATGCTTGCAACCGAATTCAAGAAAACAACAAGCTATATCTCAGCTGTAAATACATCCTTCGATCGAGAAGGTCATATAGCCACCTGTAAATGGAAATAGCTAACCAACAGCAATCAATAAAAGGGAATCTTATGCAGACCGACAAGACCACCATGCTGCCTAGTTATAACTGAAATGAAAATCAGGTAACTATAACTATACTATAGCCGACAAGGCCACTATCTAACAGCTAAATAAGGCCCCACACGGCCATCACACGCAATAAAATATATATAAACCCCACACGGCTAACAACAAACTAACCACAGGAAATCTGTAAATCTGCAAACCTCTAGGAGTGAAATAATGGTCGAGACATGGCCCCGACCTACCTATATACTGCACAATCAAAAGAGCGAACCTTCTAACTATTAGCCCCGGAGGAAGGGAGCTAACTATACTGCTGACTCGGGGTGAAATCTTAGGAGGTCCTGATCCGCGTCTATCTGCACTTGCAGGCAAGTAATGCAGCGCCCCAAGGATGGGCGTCAATACAATATGTACCGAATATGTAAGGCAGTAACTGAAAATAACTGAATAAAACTTAAGATAAAATTGAAGGTAACTGAGTGGAAGGGATAGAGATATAACCTGATTAACTTAACTTCTTGTTGTATAATCTATTAGTAAATAGTGAAAACAAGAATCATACCTGGCCTCCATAAGACGGAAGGTACAACCAGCATAGAATAACCCATCTGGGGCCCCTATAAGCCCTAACGAGTACACTTCAATCTATATACCCTTAACAAGGTCAAAATGAGTCAACTAATAACTATATCCAACCTACCGGTCTTCTGAGTCTGCAACTGAGCCCACTCGGCTCCTGAACTGTAGCTGTGTCTTAGTCCAGTGGACTCTTGAGAACTGCACCCTGGGCACTAGGCTCGATGGGGGTGTGATGCCGATACGACATAAAACTGGTAGTCCATACATGGAATGGACTATATAAGGCCCTTGGGTATCATCATCATCCCTTAGGACGACATATCGCTCCTTGGAGTGACGTCATATTGCCCTTGGAGGGCAAAAACATAGCTAGTAACCATGGGGTTGGTCATGGAAGGCTATACAGGGAAAAGTCAATAACACACTAAACATAGAGTACTGGTCTCAGCTAACAGTAACAGCTAAACACAGTAACAATACTTCTGGCTCCTCTATTGGGATTCAAATTATATTACAATACTATAGAAACTAACTTGCCATAGGAATTTGCCTTAACATACCTTCGCTGTTGATTCTCAATTATCTGACGAGTTTCAATTGTATTCAACAGCTCTTTCCAACTGTAACCGTAATACTGGGAGAAAGAGACTAATTTCAATACCAAATTCAGCTTAAATGATAAGTTTTAATGCTAATAATAAATACTTCAACTTCGTAGAATACAACCTAAAACCCATAATTTCCTTAGAATTCAGAAGGGAGAAATGCTTACTTGAAGCCTATGATTGTATAGGAATCAATTTGGAGCAATTCTAATCAATTCTACTCGATGGAGTTCTGATTTTCCATGTGTATTTCAATAAACTAACTCCATAGTAATGCTCCCTGCAGGGTTAGAATTCAATAACTGAAGTTAATTTGAGATTGGACCGCGTTTAGCAGCATAATCGGAGAAATTTGCGTGAAAAATGGCATGCTTCTCTCTCTCTGGCCGAGGATATTCAATATGAAATGAAACCAAATGAAAACATGAACTTATATAACATTTGGGTGGTGGTCAATGGGGTCCGTTTGACGGCCCCCAAAATGCCGATTTACGGGCGTGTCACGGTGCCCAACGCAGAGGGAGGGGGTCCGTGACACGCTGCCCTTGTTGCAGCTTGCTCTAGCCTTCTTACCCGCTACCTTGATTTCACGCTGGGACGTCCTTTTCCCGTGCCCTTTCTTGTACATGTCGTACTCTAAAACTCTCAACTTACATACGAGTATGCCAATTAAACGATAGAAACTTACCAGGTGTAACATCCTCTCCCCCTTAGGAACATTCGTCCTCGAATGTCAACTATAGCTTACAGGAGTTAACTCTTTTAACTAATGTTCTGGAAAAATTTCGGCAGAGTCTCCCCTATAATATGGACTATCTGAAAAACCTGAAATGTAGAAAAGTCCAATATCGGTATCTCATAGGGCACTATAACAACTATTTTACAATAAAATGGTAGTCAATCGAACAGTATAGATAACATGAATCGTAAAATAATAGCTGAACAACAACTTTACCTTAACTGCATAATCTGGATTAATCCTGAAAAAAATGAGGATATCTGGATTGCATGTCATCCTTAGCTTTCCAGGTCATCTCTTCTCTACTCCTGTTTGTCTACAATACCTTAACAGAGGAGACATCTTTTGTCCTCAACCTATGGACTTGTTGATCTAATATTACAACTGGAATCTCTTCGTAGGCTAACTCCTCAGTAACCTGAACATCCTCAACTGGCACAGCTCGGGATGGATCCCCTATACACTTGCGCAGCATTGACACTTGAAAGACCGGGTGAAAAAATTCTAACTCTGGAGGCAAGAGTAGTTGGTACGCTACTCGACCTATTCTCGAGAGGATTCAATATGGACCAATAAACCTAGGGCTAAGCTTTCCCTTTTTACCGAACCTCATTATTCCCTTCATTGGCAAAACTTTCAGAAATACCCAGTCATCAACATTGAATTCCAGATCTCTACACCGCACATCAGAGTAAGATTTCTGGCGACTCTGAGCTGTCAGCAAGTGTTCTCTGATAAGCTTTACTTTCTCCTCTGACTGGTGGATTATGTCAGGTCCTACTAATTCTGACTCCCCTACTTCAAATCATCCGATAGGGGATCTGCATTTCCACCCATATAAGGCCTCATAAGGTGCCATCTGGATTGTCGAGTGATAACTATTGTTGTAAGAAAATTCAATAAGGGGTAAATGCTCATCCGAACTGTCCCTCAAGTATAACACACACGTCGGCAACATATCTTCGAGCGTCTGAATTGTACGTTCTGCCTACCCATCTGTCTGAGGATGGAATGTTGTAGTCAACTTAACCTGTGTTCCCAAGCCTTCGTGAAACGACTGCCAGAATCTAGCTGTGAATTATGCCCCCTGTCAGAAATGATGGATGTCGGGACACCATATAATCAAACTATTTCTCTAATATATAATTCAGCATAGTCCTCGGATGAGGAGGTGGCCTGACTGGCAGGAAATGAGTTGATTTCATTAATCTGTCAACAATCACCCAGATAGAATTAAATATGCGCCTAGTATGGGGTAACCCTGTCATAAAATCCATGTTGATTGCTTCCCGTTTCCACATAGGTACCACTATATCTTGTGTCAATCCTCCAGGTTTTTGATGTTCTGTTTTTACTTGCTGACATTTAGGGCATTGTGCTACAAATTCTGCTACACCTTTTTTCCTTCCGGGCCACCAGTAAATCTCTTTTATATCATGATACATCTTTGTTGAACCTGGGTGAAGAGAATAACGGGAATAATGTACCTCTGCCATGATCTGCTGGCGAAGTCCTGCCACATCTGGAATGCAGAGGAGACCCCTAAATCTTAAGACCCCATCTTCGGTTACCTCAAAAGCTGATACTTCCCCTCACTGAACTTTATCCCTGAGCTATACCAGGTTAGGATCTTCATACTGCCTCTCTTTTACCTCCACAACCAGGGATGATACTACGGTATTCTGAATCACTGCCCCACTATCTCCCGCGTCTGCTATTCAGACGGCTAGGCTGGCTAACTGGTGCAATTCTCAAGCCATCTCCCGTTGTTCGGGCCTCAAGTGTGCTAAACTCCCCATGATCTACGACTAAGGGAATTTGCAACAATATTAGCCTTCCCTGGATGATATAAAATATTCATGTCATAGTATTTCAATAATTTTAACTAGCGACGTTGCTGCAGATTCAACTCTTTCTGTGTAAAGATGTACTAGAGGCTCTTATGATAAGTAAAAATGTCCACGTGCACCCCATATAGGTAATGTCTCTAGATTTTTAAGGCGTGAACTACTTTCACTAACTCCACGTCGTGAGTGGGATAGTTCTTTTCACGCTTCCTCAGCTTCCATGAGGCGTAAGTAATTACCTTACCGTGTTGCATCAGAACACACCCTAACCGTACGCCCGAAGCACTGAACCTTCCGGCGAAGCTAGTATGGGCACTGATGTCAATCTATTTTTCAACTCCTAAAAACTCTGTTCACACGCTTCGGTCTAGTGAAATTTAGCTGCTTTCTGAGTTAACTTGGTCAAAGGCGCTGATAAAGTAGAAAATCCCTCTACAAATCTTCTGTAATACCCTGCTAACCCCGGGAAATAGCATACCTCAGTTGGAGTTATAGGTCTAGGCCATGTCTTTACTTCCTCAATCTTCTGTGAATCTACTTGAATACCAGCATCCAACACAATATGACCCAGAAAGGCTACCGAATTCAGCCAGAACTCGCATTTAGAAAATTTTGCATACAACTGGCGATCCCTAAGAATCTGGAGCACTATTCGCAAATAACCTCGGTGTTCTGCTTCTAAGCGGGAATACACCAAAATGTCATCAATTAATGCTATTACAAACGAATCCAGATACGGTCTGAAGATGCTGTTCATTAGATCCATGAACACTGCAGGAGAATTCGTCAGCCCGAAGGACATAACTAGGAATTCAAAATAGCCATACCTGTTTCTGAAAGCCATTTTCAGGATATCTCTCTCCCGAACCCGAACCTGGTGATACCCAGACCTTAAGTCAATCTTAGAGAAATACTTCGCCCGTTGATCAAATAAGTCATCTATCCTGGGAAGCGGGTATTTATTCTTGATGGTAACTTTATTTAACTGCAGATAATCTATGCACATGCGGAAGGAGCCATCTTTCTTTCTTACAAACAGAACTGGTGTACCCCATGGTAAAGTACTTGTCCTGATAAAGCCCTTATCTAACTGATCCTTCAATTGTTCTTTCAACTCTCTAAGCTCAGCAGGAGCCATTTGGTACGATAGGGTGGGTATAGGCTGAGTACCTG